>VZQC01008058.1:1786650-1854123 GCA_009823505.1 Rhizomys pruinosus | reverse complement strand
TAAAACCAATTTGCAAGCAGTTGTGCCCAAAGCCACACAGCCCAAGGTTCCCACCATCCAGCTGGAGGGGCTTGAATGTTCAATCAGGTTGATCAAATAAGTGTCCAGACTATATTGCCGTAGTTTTACCATTCACCCCAATCACAGCCCTTACATTCTACCACTCCCCCTCTTCCGCAGATTGTTCCTTAGGCTTAGAAAAGGGGCACAGGTGGACGAGAAGCAGAACAATCTACTTTGTCTGGAGATGTCGTTTTGGACTCTGATCAGTTCTGGCTGTTTCCTTTCATGGGCTGACCATTTGTCCAGGAATAATCTTTCAATCCTACTAATGAAGCACAAGAGATTAGATATATAGGTATTTAAACATTGCTAATTACTATGTTAGGTTACTTTGGTATAGACACAAGATGTTTGGATGGTGTGTTAATCCATGGATTACTTTTTTTGCTGTGAAAGATGACAAGGTCTTACTGTGGCATATAACATCTCCTAATCACTAGAGGATATAAACTTGTGGCAACATCCATGAGTTATTCCTCCAAGGAGAGAGCTAATAGCCAAATAATTTATTTTTGTATGTGTATGAGTGTACTGTCTGCATGTAGATTTGTGTGCCTGTGTTGTGCAATGCCGCAGAGGTCAGAAGAGGGTGTTGGATTCCCCTGGAACTGGAGTTCTCCTGGAATTGGAGTTACAGACGGTTCTCAGCCGCCATGTGGGTGCTGGGGATCGAACCCGGATCCTCTGCAAGAGCAGTCAGTGCTCTTAACCACTAGGCTATCTCTCCAGCCCCATGTTCAGTCTTTCTTAAAAGGCTCTTAACCATAAAAAAATCCAAAATAAGTACTTATTTCCAAAGGAAGAATCAGGCACACCTAAGCAAAACCAAAGCCCAGCAAAGTAGCTCAAAGCTGGACAACTGGGATTCACACAGGATCTTCTGGGCTCCATAGGGCTTTAGCAGCTTCACTTCTCTGGCTCTGCCATCCACAGCACACACAGCTCATCTCGCAGGCCCAGGCCAGCTCCATTCCACACCTGCTGCTGCCCTAGGTGGTTGTTCCATGGTCCTGGCACCTCCAAAAAGCTGTCTTCTCTGAAACTGAGGCTGTGCCTTCACCAATGGCCTTTTCTGGCCTCTTGGGGTGCAACTCCTCAGATTTTCTCCATGACCCTTTCAGTCCTGCAACTGAGGCTGCACCTTCCCCGATGACTTTTCCTGGCCTCTCAGGGTGCCAACCCTTGGCTGCTCTCTGTGGTCCCTTCACACGTTCAATACGAGAACCAGGACATTACCAGGTCCTGCTTCCAGCTTGAGATGGAGGCTCAGGCCCCTCTGGACCACAGCTTCTCTGTGTTAACCTTTAAGAAATTCTTCCCAGAAGATTTTACCTCAATGATGCGGGTCTCTTGTACTCAGAGCTGATTTTCAGCCCCAGCTGACCAGCATCAATTGTCCCAGTAAAACACAAAAGGTTTTACTTCCAAAAATTCTTAATTCAACACAAACAACCCTTTGTTTCCCTTAAAAAGTCAGAAGCCAGGCATCAATCATCCACATTTCTCTTCATCATAACTGTTTCAAACCCCACAGCCACAGCTCACTAAACTCTAAGCACTCAGTGGCTTTTCCAGCTCAAAGTTGGAAACACTTCCACAATCCTCCCCAAACAGCTGGGTCAGGTCTGTCACAGCAGTACCCCACTCCTGGTACCAATTTCTCTTCTAGTTTGCTTTTGGTTGCTGTAACAAAACAGTCTGATCATACCAACTTGGGGAGGAAAGGGTTTATTTGGCTCACATCTCCTGGGACACAGTTCATTACTGAGGGAGCCCACCATAGGAACTCAGGGCAGGAACCTGGAGGCAGGAGCTGAAGCACAGGCCATAGAGGAACACTGTTACTAGCTTGCTCCCCTGGCACATGCTCAGCTTGCTTTCTTATATAATACAGGACCACCTGCCCAGGGGTAGTACCACCTGCAGTGGTCTGGGCCTGTTCACATCACTCAACAGTTTAAGATAATGTCCCACAGACATGGCCACAGGCCAGTTCAGTAGAGAAGTTCCTCAACTGAGGCTCCTTCTACCCAGGTATGTAAAGTTGACAAAGCTATTCAGCACCAAAACCAAACCTCCCAAACAGAAAGAGGACTAGGATTAGTGTAGTTGATTGGTAAAGGATTTGCCTAACATGTGCAGGGCTCTGGGTTTGATCCCCAGGAACACATGTGCACACATGCATCTCTGGGTACATATATATATAAATACACACACACATACACACACACACAAAGTTAGAAGACCCTCCTCCCATTTCTCTGAACATGATTAGTTCTGTGGCCCACTCTGCTGTGCTAGATTAAACATCCAGAGGAGAAAGGCCCACAGACACACAGCTCGCTGGGTTCTTAGACCGCTGGTCCTCTTGATGAACTCTTGAGATTCTTGTCAACAGGAGCAGGAGCTCCTTCCAACTATGACACCTTTGAAAAGATCTGTGGGCCTTTTATTGGCCCCCTCTTCTACAGGTACAGGCAGGGCCTGGCCCCCCTCTGCTGTCTGCTGAGATCTGGTTCCAAGGTAGCTTTCTGAAGTTCCTCTCCAGGTCCCCATCTCAGTCCTTTCTCTCCCATCACTCTTCTTTTTTTTTTTTTTTTTTTTTAAGACAGGGTCTCCCAATAGCCCAGCTGGCCTGGAACTCAGTCTGTAGTCCAGGCTGGCCTTGAACTCACAGAGATCCACCTGCCTCTTGAGTGCTAGGATCAAAGGCGTGTGCTACCATGCCTGGCTTAAAGACAGTTCTTAGCCGCCATGTGGATGCTGGGAACTGAACTCAGGTCCTCTGCAAGAGCAGTCGGTGCTCTTAACCACTGAGCCCTCTCTCCAGCCCCCATCACTCCTTCTGTGGTACTTGGTATGTCTTTTGGGTTTGAGGAGCCATCCTTCATATCCTCACAGTAGCTGGGAATGATTCCTGAGCGCGTCTCTGGGTTGAAGCTCTAGCCTCTTGTGGATAGAACACCTCCACCTCCTTCTGAGCAAGCCAGCGGCCTTTGAGAAGTTCGTAGTGGCAGGAGCAGGGAACTGGTCAATGCCATTGGGTGAGGCATTCAGGCATTTGAAGATGGTGGAGAAACTGTCTTTTATATGGGGAGAGGAGGCTTAGAGCCACTGGTTCGGTGCATCAAGTTGATGTGCAACTTAAGATTATTGGGAAGAAAGGAAGAAAGTCTAAATGCCTGTGGATATAGTCCATTCGTCCCAGTAATTATCTTCCCGCCGCTCGTCCCTTAACTTCAGTGGAGCACTGATTTCCTTAACATTTCAGGATCCTGTCGGGCAGACTGTGTTTTACAGCACAAGAAAATGTCAGCAGCGTGCTTAAGGTTCTTTATGGTTGTGGTTTAAATCCATCCTGAATAGATTATCTTCATATATTTAATTATTAACCAGCTTGCTCATCAGAAGCAAGTGGCATTATGTTTACTAGGCTCGAGTCAAATTTAAATCTTCATTGACAATGCTGTTTACTTCTGAAGCCCTGTCTCCAGGAGAGAATGTGAACTAGCAGCTGACTGTGTCTTACCTTCTTCACTTTCTTACATGGATCTATTCTATGCTTGGCTATGTATTTGGCACTTGGACGGTGGTGCTGTTCATTGGTGAGTGCTTACAGAACAGGCCCTGCTCACTGTCTGTGAGCCTTGCTGTTGGCATCATAATTTCCTAGTAACTTTTCATCCAAGTGTAGATTTATTGAAGTAATTAGTCTGGACTGATGCTTAGTAAAGACCCAAACTCTTAAATAGTATTAACACTATCTTTTATTTATTATAGTTATTATTTATTATAGTTAAATAGCATCTTTCTTTCAGATGCTGCAGGCAAAATCCTCTGCCCTTTGCCCCAGCAATCACCTCCATGAGGGGTGGAGCAGCAGTGTGGGCACTCACAGGTCCCTCCAGGCTCTAGCTTCAGAACCTGAAACTTGAATTTTAGCATGAAGAATTACTTCCTAGACTGCCTCTTCTGTACCCCATTTAGTGCAAACTTGGTCATCTGAAGGATGGAAGAGCAGATGACTAGAACACAGAGTACTGAACGCCATTAGTCAGGCTGAGGTTGCTGGAGTGTCCTTCATAAAATAAAATAAAAGCCTCTGCAGAGTTATTTTGTACCAGGATTGTGTTAGAAAGGGATCGGTGTTATGGTTCTCAGCTGTTCCCTTGTTTTCTGTCATTTCAGGCCCTTTCAGGCCATTGTCAGCACATCACATGTGGATGGCATTTTGAAGCCTTCACCTGGGCAGCCTGGGCAGTGCATCAGAAGCAAGACTGGCTTAAAAGTGTTTTGTTAGGACACAGTTACTAAACTTGACAGTCCTTCAAGATTATCTTTAAAAGTAACTGTGTGGTAACATAGTAATACCTAGAATTTCTATTTTCCAGAATATTAAATGCATCTTTTAAATAGAAGATGTTGATGTCCAGAAACAGTGCTTGTGGGTGCTTTGGGGTTCCTCCATGCAGGGGGGGTGGCTGCAGTTGGTGATAAAATGGTTTTGGGAAAAAAGTTTCATTATTAATATGTAATGTTTATTATCTAATTTACTATTTTAAAGTGAATTTACTATATTGGCATCTCTTTGGCATTGGTTCAATTCTGCACAGAGGGAGGCAGAGGATTTGCAACCCTTAAGAAAATATTCATGGCTATTATAGTAATTTCTTTCTTCTGTTTTTTTTTTTTTTTTAATTTATTTGAAAGGTCTTACAGGTTTTGTTTTGTTTTGTTTTGTTTTTTTTTTTTTTTTCTTTTCGAGACAGGGTCCCCCTGTAGCTCCAGCTAGCCTGGAACTTGCTCTGTAAACCAGGTGGGCCTTGAACTCACAGAGATCTGCCTGCCTCTGCCTCCTGAGTGCTGGGATTAAAGGCATGCGCCACCATGCCTAACTTAATCTTACATTTTTAAATTTTTATATACAAAGACTAGCATGATCCCTTTCATTGGGCAGATGCTCTTGAATGTTCCATTCAGGGAAGGTCACTTGTCCAACTTAATGAAGTGTATGTCCTGCGCACTGACAGACACTACTCCATGACAGGCAAGTTGCATTTCCAAATTTCTAACTCAGCATGGTGCTCTGACCAAACTGGCTTTCACAGATGACTTCAGTAGAGCTGCTGGTGACCTATTTTGCCTTCAAACATCCAATGTGGGATGTGAGGGTGAGGGTTGGGGAGGTCAGCAGGGTTTCTTTTTTTCTGAGACAGGATCTGTGTAGCCTTGGCTGGATGGAACTCGATGTATATACCAGGCTAGTCTCAAACTCACATCGCTCCATGTGCCTCTGCCTTTTGCTGCCATGCTCAGTCAAGTTGATTTTTTTTTATTTTTATTTTTTAATTTTGAATTTCACATCAGATTACAAACAAAAGGAATCAAATCCACATGCCAAAAGCACAAAGAAAAATCAACATCATGAGAAAAGCAAATAAGAAATTCCCACCAAACACTATCAGTCCTATAGAGGACTCCCAACAATGAGATCTCTCTGGAGGTAACCCAGGACACAGATCTCTCTCTGTCACTGTCTCTCTCTGTCTGTGTCTCTCTCTCTCTCTCTGTCTCTGTCTCTGTCTCTCTCTCTATATATATATATACACACACACACACAGATATATAGGTAGATAGGTAGGTAGGTAGGTAGGTAGGTAGGTAGATAGGCATTCATTCTATTGATTCTGGTTTTTTGTTTATTTTTTTCTCTCTCTGATCCATCCTGGAGGCGGGTCCATTACACTCTGATCCATCCAGGAGGGAGGTCCTTTACTCTCTGATCCTTCCTAGAGGTGGGTCCTTTGATCTCTGATCCATCCTGGAGGCAGGTCCTTAACCCTCTGATCCATCTTGGAGGTGGGTTCTTTGCTCTCTGATCCATCCTGGAGGTGGGTCCTTTACTCTCTGATCCATCCTGAAGACAGGTCCTTTACTCTCGGATCCATCCTGGAGGTGGATTCTTTGCTTTCTGATCCATCCTGGATGTGGGTCCTTTACTCTCTCATCCATCCTGGAGCCTAGTCCTTTACTGTCTGATCCATCTTGGAGCCAGGACCTTTATTCTCTGATCCATCCTGGAGGTGGGTCCTTTACTCTCTGATCCATGCTGGAGGTGGGTACTTTGCTCTCTGATCCATCCTGGATGTGGGTCCTTTACTCTCTGATCCATCCTGGAGTTGGGTACTTTACTCTCTGATCCATCCTGGACATGGGTCCTTTACTTTCTGATCCACCCTGGAGTTGAGTCCTTCATTCTCTGATCCATCCTGGAGGCGGGTCCTTTGCTCTCTGATCCATCCTGGAGCCTGGTCCTTCACTCTCTGATCCATCCTGGAGCCTGGTCCTTTGCTCTCTGATCCATCTTGGAGCCTGGTCCTTTGCTCTCTGATCCATCATGGACACAGGTCCTTTACACTCTGATCCATCCTGGAGCCAGCTCCTTCACTCTCGGATCCATCCCAAGGTGATTTCTTAAGAATATCAATTCGGCCAGGCATGGTGGTGCATCCTTTTAATCCCAGCACTGGGGAGGCAGAGGCAGGCAGATTTCTTTGAGTTCAAGGCCAGCCTGGTCTACATAGTGAGTTCTAGGACAGCTGTGGCTACAGCCAGACCCTGTCTCACAAAGACCAAAAAAAATAATAATAATAATAATAATAATAATAATAATGTCAATTCATGCTTTGAATTTGTAGAGGACAGACAACGCCAGGCTCTGCTTCAATCTGCCTTGTTAAGACCAGTTCATTTTGTGTCAGATTTTATGGTATTTATGCTTCTGTATACCGAGAGAATCTTGATGTTGTAAGCAAGCTCTGGTGTTCTGCTGCCTGTCCTTGGGAGGTTCAGTAGAACCTGTGGGACAGAGGTCTCATTAGCTTGTAGATTGGCAGAGCCAGATCTAGAGAAGTGGAGTGCATGCTCAGAAAGCTGAGCCTGTGACAGGCCAGTGCCTTGGGCAGAGAGGCAGGTGATGAGTCCCCGAGACTGGTGGGCAGTGTGGGAGATGGTTCTCTTCAGGCTCACCTGGGATAAGGATAGAGACAGGAGAGAGAAATGGGAGGAGAAGCCCTGGGAAGATTCTGAGCTGGTAAACATGAAGGGGTGGGTAAAGGAGGCCATCTTGGCACCTTGAGCAGGAGGGAGAAGCCATGGGTACCCAGTACGAAACCCCTCCTGAGTCCAGTCCAGAGGCCAACTGAGGTTCTGTGTGAGCATGCTTTGTGCTGTTATTGGTCCCCACAGTGATGACCTGGGAGCATGTGGCAGGGTTGGGACGGCTTGGAGGTGCACCCTGGGTGTCGTGTGCACTGTGGATACTTGGAGGTGCACCCTGGGTGTCTTGTGCACTGTAGATACTTGGAGGTGCACCCTGGGTGTCGTGTGCACTGTGGATACTTGGAGGTGCACCCTGGGTGTCTTGTGCACTGTGGATACTTGGAGGTGCACCCTGGGTGTCGTGTGCACTGTGGATACTTGGAAGTGCACCCTGGGTGTCGTGTGCACTGTGGATACTTGGAGGTACACCCTGGGTGTCTTGTGCACTCTGGATACTTGGAGGTGCACCCTGGGTGTCGTGTGCACTCTGGATACTTGGAGGTGCACCCTGGGTGTCGTATGCACTGTGGATACTCGGAGGTGCACCTTGGGTGTCTTGTGCACTCTGGATACTTGGAGGTGCACCCTGGGTGTCGTGTGCACTGTGGATACTTGGAGGTACACCCTGGGTGTCGTGTGCACTGTGGATACTTGGAGGTGCACCCTGGGTGTCGTGTGCACTCTGGATACTTGGAGAGGAGCACCCTGGGTGTCGTGTGCACTCTGGATACTTGGAGGTACACTCTGGGTGTTGTGTGCACTGTGGATACTTGGAGGTGCACCCTGGGTGTTGTGTGCACTGTGGATACTTGGAGGTGCACCCTGGGTGTCGTGTGCACTCTGGATACTTGGAGGTGCACCCTGGGTGTCGTGTGCACTGTGGATACTTGGAGGTGCACCCTGGGTGTCTTGTGCACTCTGGATACTTGGAGGTGCACCCTGGGTGTCTTGTGCACTCTGGATACTTAGAGGTACACCCTGGGTGTCTTGTGCACTCTGGATACTTGGAGGTGTACCCTGGGTGTCATGTGCACCGTGGACACCTGGGCTTCACCCTTTTGCCACCATTGCTTCTCCTAGCTCATCCTCATGTTTACACAGGTGACCATTGAGGCTGTGACTGCTGTGGGCCCCCCTACCCATTTTCTTCTGTGACTGCTTCATTCTCTGCTGAAGGCTGACAGCTCTCCTAACGCTGAGTTCTTTTTTTCCCCACACTGGTGCAGCTTTCAGAAAGGTGAATCTGATCATATCTTGCTTAAATCTGTTAAGGTCTCCTCATTGTCGGTAGAGTAAAGATAACCGTGGTGTACAGCTGTCACTCCCCATGTGGCCAACCCCATCTACCTCTTCTAGCCTTTTTTCCACAGGACTTTTGCACATACTGTTCTCCTCCTTCCTGGACTTCACTGTTCTCTATGATCTACTGCCAAGGCTCTGTGCATGCTTCTGTGCTCCAGAGTCCTTTACAGACTCCTCACCCTCTACGCTTTCACACCATTGCTGGGCTGCCTTCCCTGTTGTAAGTAAGCACTGTGTGAGTTGGGGTCTGGCTGTTTCCTCCCCAATCCTTGCTGGGGCACAGGCATGTCATGTCTCATGTTCTTGGGGGAGTTGATGCATGTGGAAGGGCTTGGTACTTAGAAGAACCCAGAAAGGAGAGAAGAGATGGAGTTGGATGGCCTGAGGTGTGCAGCCCACTGATGGGAGATTTCTTGTTGGGTGCCCATGGTTTCTCCCCCCTGTGCAAGGCATCAAGATGGCCTCTTTTGCCTACCCCTTTTCCTTCACTGTGCTTCATGCTTCTCAGTTCCCTGATTCTTCTCTGGGCCTCTCCTCTCATCTGTCTGTCTCCATCCTTGTTCCAGATGAACCTGTGTTGCCCTTCCCTGAAGAGAACCCTCCTCTCACACTCCAATTGGCAAATATCCCATCTTCCCTCGAGGGAAGCAGCAAATCCTGAGAGCTGCCTCACACCTTCTCTCCCCTCCTCTTCCCTTTCCCCTCTCAACTCCAGCCTGCCTCTTTCTCCAGGCCAGGTTTCCTTGTATGGTCTCTTCCTAGACTCTCAGTGGATGCCTTTGCTTTGCAACCTCCCTGTTCTCGCTGTTGTCCCATTACTGATCCTTCAGCTCCTTCTGTGCAGTGCGTGGCCCACTCTGCTGCTCTGTGAGGCTCTTTGCCTCTACTGGCTCAACACACCACTCTTCCTCTGGGGACTTCCCCTCCCATCCCCTGGCCATGGCTCCTGTCTTGGGAGCTCTCCTGCAGCCAGCAGCCAGCCCCTCTTCTTCCCACCCTCTCGCAGCTGCTCTTCTCTTCTGTAAGTTGGCATAGTCTGTAGCCCTGAGTGCTGTGGCCTGCTAACCTCCTCCCCCTTGAGGCTGGCTGTAGGCTGTCCTCCCTCTGGCTTTCTACTTGGTTGTCATGTTTTCAACTGTGGCATGTATTCTTGGCAGAATTTAAGAAGGGGAGTGGGTCTAGGCAGATCAGGGGCAGTAGGAAAGTAAAATGGGCAGAGAGTCTGCAGCCCAGGAGACAGGGCATCATGCAAGGAAGAGAGGAAGTGGGAGGAGAGTCTGCAGCCCAGGAGACAGGGAATAAGACTTCAGATACAGACTTTGAAAGACATCAGTGTGTTGTTGGAATCTGGCTGGAGGGATTGGATGAGCCATTCTAAAATGGAAGGCATTTGAGCAAAACCTTGAAGAATGAGTCTAATTTCCAAAGGCAGACGAGAGGGAAAATAGAAGATAATTTTTTTATTAGGTCTTACCCCTTCCCGGGCTCTGGTTGAACTTGTTTCGAGAGGCTGCTGGCCTGCTTGATAATCTCTTTTCACTTGAAAGGCCACTTAGGTTCTCCTGAAAAGGAGACCTGACCAGATTCCACCCTAGCCCAAAACCATTTGAAAAGGAGACCTGACCAGATTCCACCCTAACCCATAGACCATTTGCTGCCCTTTTTCACCATTGGTCAATTGAAAGTCCAGTCAATTGAGCAGAGGCCTAGAAGGCCACTTGGCCCTCTGGTTGTATGTCTATACTGAGGAGGAACCTTTGCAGGAGCCATGTGCCTGGCCTGTGGAGGTTGAGATGGTGATGATCATTTGTCACTAGTGCAGTCCAGATCTAGCAGTAGCCACAACCTAGAGAAGTGAGGCCCTTGCTGTCTGCTTACTCCTGCTCCTCAGCTGCTGTGCAGCCTTGTCAGCCCATGCCTGCTTTGGATAAGAAGTGAACCCTGCTTGCTGCCAGAAAGAACTGTATTTATGGGGAAATATAGCTTACCCTTTTATTTTTATGGTCATGGTTTTTACGGATATCAGGCTTTTATGTAGAAGAAAGTTGCTAGGTGATTATTAGTAGATGGGTAAAGACTGCATAGGAAAATCAGTTTCGTAAATGGATTATTTGGGGGATCAAATGTATAAAAATCACCTTGTATTGGCATTTGCTCTGCTGGACGTCCTGAGGGAGTGTGTAGTACTGCTCTGTGCTATTTAGAAAAGTCCAGAATGTCAGAGAAAGGCAGTGAGTGTAGGTGGTGTGGGTGTGGGTTTTGGTTTTTGAGTCAAGTTGGCCTTTGGCCAACTCTGGCTTGGAACTCAGGTGTGTAGCCCAGACTGGCATGGAACTCACTATAATTTTCCTACCTTGGCCTCCCAAGTATAGAGGAGATTACAGGCATGAGCACCCCACCCCCAGCTTAGCAGTACTTATTTTAGGTGAGCAAAGAGGCTATGTTGCTAAACAGCTTTTATCAAAGTTGCAGATGGTAATTACTGAGACCACTGCTACCCTGAACAAGTTTTAGGCAGTAACCTTGATTTTTTGTAAATTACACAGCAATGATGGTCGTCATAGTTTTAGTTTTGTCAGCCTTCGGATCAGGGCACCAGTACTTTGTGTGTACACTGCATGCTTTTTCTTTCTTTCTTTCTTTCTTTCTTTCTTTCTTTCTTTCTTTCTTTCTTTCTTTCTTTATTTATTTATTTTTATTATTATTTATTTATACATACTTTTTTTTATCAAATCTAGACCTGTGTCCCCCCCATCCCCCCAACCCCTCCAGAAAGCTCATGCATTCTGCAAACATGTCTTTCATCTCTTTCTCAGTCTTTCTCAATATTCTCCATGGGGAAGTTGACTGTTTTTTAGCAGACGTTTACTGTTTCAGTCAGTTCTTCTATGCAGTTCTTTCTGTTGTGTTTCAAGATGCATCACTCCCACTGTTTGGACAAAAGCTCAAGGGGTCATTCACAGGAAATACTTACAACTGGGTAATGGCACTAGCATCCACAGATGCTGGCTACCATTCTTCATTTGTTTTTCGGGGACTGTGTTACTGGGACTCAGCATGATATCTTAGCTCCAGCCATTTTCCTGAAAAGCTCATGATGTCGTTCTTTCTTTACTGCTGGCATAGAACTCCAATGTGTAGTTATACCACATTTCTTTATCCATCATCAGTTGAGGGCCATTTGGGTTGTCCAGGTTCTTTGCTATTGTGAAGAAGAGCTGAAATAAACATTGGTGTGCATGTAGACTCTGCGGTGGGGTGAGACTTGGTACATGCCTAGGAGTGGTTATGGCTGGGTCGGGTGCAAGTTCATTCCAAGTCTTCCAAGGGTTCTCCACACTGCTCTCCATAGTGGCTGCACGAGTTGTTTTACATTCCCCCCAGCAGTGGATGAGTGTTCCCGTTTCCCCACAACCTCTCAGCGCTTGTATCATTTGTTTTCTTGATCCTAGCCAGTCTATTGGAGTAAGCTGATATCTAAAGTTGGTTTTTATTTCCATTTCCTTAATTGATAGTGATGTTGAACACTCTTGAGGTGTTTCACAGACATCTCTAATTCCTCACATGTGAAGTCTCTGTTCAACTCTTTGCTCCATCTATTGGTGGGTCATTTGTTTTCTTTTTCTTTGTTTTTCGAGTAGTTATATATTCTGGAGATCAGTGCTTTGTCAGATGTATCTGCGGTGAAGGTTTCCTCCCACTCTGTCGGGATTTCTCTTCCTTTCCTTGATTGTTTCTTGTGATGTACCGACGTTTTGAGTTTAATGTGTCTCATTTGTCAATTGTCGCCTTAATTCTTGCACAGCTCGTGTCTGATTAGGAAGTCTTTTCCTAGGTCTATGTCTTGTAGTTTGATGCCAACTTTTTCTTCGATCGCCTTCAGCGTTTGATGTTTCCGTTTTGTCTTGGGCCCCGCTGAGTTGACTTTTGTACACGGGCGAGAGGTAGGGGTTTAATTTCATTGCCTTCTACAAAGTGGTGATCCATTTTTGCCAAAACCACTTGCTGGAAGATGCTTTCTTTGCTCCATTGTGTCTTCTTGGCCCCCTTTGTCAAATATGAGGTGGCTATAAACATTTTATGTGCTCAGGTTTGGATCTTCAGTTTGTTCCAGCTCAACAAGGTCTATTTTTGTGCCACTACCAGGCTGTTTTTTATGACTATAGCCCTGTAGTATAGTTTGCAATCTGGTATAGAGATCCCACCCTGTAGTCTTTTCACTTCAGGTTTGTTTGGCTATTTGGGGTCTTTTGTTTCTCCAAATGAATCGCACTTTTTCCCCCAAGCATGTGAAGAAACTCTTGGGATTTTATTGCATTGCATTCAATCTATACAAGCGTTTCGTTAGACTTCAAACATTTTTGTTTTTTTTTTTTTAATTTTTATTTATTTTATTTATTTTTATGTGTATGATATTATTGTCTGCATTGCAGGTCTGCGCACCCGTGTCGTTGCGATGCGCGGTAGGTCCGAATAGACGGTTCTAGGCTTTCCCCTGAACTGGAGTTCTTCCTGGAAACCGGAGTCACAGACGGTTCTCAGCCGCCATGTGGTGCTGGGTGATCGAACCCTGGCCCTCTGCAAGAGCGGTCGCGCTCCTTAACCGCTAGGCCATCCCTCCAGGCCCCAGAATCAACATTTTTACAATGTTAATTTTCCCAAATCCATGAGCATGGAGGTTTTCCATTTTCTGATGTCTTCTTCAATTTATTTCTTTTTTTTTTTTTTTTTTGGTCTTTTTGAGACCGGGTCTCCCTGTTGCACGAGCTGGCCTGGAACTCACTTGTAGAACAGACCTGGCCTTGAAACTCACCAAGATCCGCCTGCCTCTGCCCCCAAACGTGCTAGGATTTAAAGGCGCGCGCCACCACCCCAGCGAATCAATTTCTTTCTTTAAAGGGTTTAAAATTTTGTTTGTATAGATCTTTGGTGTGTCTTTGGTTAGGTTTGTTCCTAGGTATTTTATTGGTTTTTGAGGCTATTGTGAGTGGGAAAGGTCACTCTCGAATTCCTTCTTCAGTTTGCTTGTTCTTGGTATAACGAAAAAGGCCATTGATTTTTTTTTTTTTTTAGGTTAATTTTTGTATCCTGCCACATTACTTTGCTGAAACTTTTATTGGTTTCTAGGAGTTTTCTGGTGGAGTTTTTAGCAGCCCTTCAGTAAACAATCATATAATCACCAGCAAAGAGGGATTGCTTGAATTCCTCTTTTCCAATTAGTATCTTTAATTTCCTTTTCTTGTCTTATTGCCTCTAGCAAGTGTTTCCAGCACTATATTGTAGAGGAGTGGTGACAGGGGCTAGCCTTGTCGAAGTTCCTACCTTAAGGGAATGTTTCTGTCAGTTCCCCATTTAGGATGATATTGGCTGTGGGTTTCCTGTATATGGCTTGATTACATTGAGAAAATGATCCCTCCAATCCAATTCCTTCTAGGACTTAAGCATGAAGGCTGCTGGTTTTGTCAAAGGCTTTTTCAGCATCAATGAGATGATGGTGTTTGTGGTTTTTATCTTTTATTCCTTTATCTGTTTGATGATATTTATTGATTCGCACTGTTTGAACCATCCCTGCATGTCTGGTATTGAATCCAACTTGGTCATGATGGATGATCTTCTTGATGTGGGTCTGTATGCGATTTGGCCAGTATCCTGTTTAGATTTAGAATTTTGGCATCGTGTTCCTTAGGGAGATGGGTTCCATTCTCCTTTTTAGTTGGATCTTTTGCTGGTTTGGTAATAGAGTGTATGCTGGCTTCATAGAAGGGATGGGAAGAATTCCCTCTGATTGTATCCCTTCTAAACAGTTTCCGTCATAATGGTTGTAGGTCTTTTGAAATGTTTTATCGAATTTTCTGCAGTGGAAAACCATCTGGGCCTGGGCTTTTTTTTTAGTTGGGAGCGTTCTTATTACATCTTCCATTTCTTCATGTGTTCTGGGTCTGTTTAGGCTGTGGATCTCTTCTTTGTTGAGCTTTGGTGATTCCAGGATTTCAGATATTCATCCATTTCTTCTAGGTTTTCAAACTTGGTTTTAGAGTATATGTTCTTAAAGTATTCCGTATGATTTTCTGGATCTTTTCCTTATCTGTTGTGATATTTCCCTTTCATCACGGGATTTTATTATTTGGAGTTGTTCCTTCTTTCTTTTGGTTACATGGGCTAGAGGTCTGTCTATCTTGTTTATTCTTTCAAAGAACCAACTTTTGGATTATTGATTTTTTTTTTTGTATGTTTTCTTTGTTTCTCTTTCATTGTTTCTGCCCTGATTTTTGTTAATTCTTCCGTGCTGCGATTAGGTTCATCTGTTGTTGCTCTCAATGCTTTTAGCTGTAGTGTTAGCATTCCTGCTGCTCTTTCTGTTTTTCTAAGTTAGGCACCCAGGGCTATAAAACTCCCCTTTAGGACTGCTTTTAAGGTATCCCATAGGTTTTGTTGTGTGTATTGTCCTTGTCATTCAGTTCCCGGACTGCTTTTATTTCTTTATTCTCTCCCTTGACCCATTCATTATTCAGAGTTGTGTTGTTTAGTCTCCATGTGTTTTTGTAGGCAGGAGGGCTTTCCTGGTGTTGCTCTTGTTGAGCTTTATTGCACTGTGTTCTGATAGAATGCATGAAATTAATTTCCATCCTTTTTGTATTTGTGGAGGTTCTTCTGTGTCCCAGTTATGTGGTCACTTTTGGAGAATGTCCTGTGGTGCTGATTAGAAAGTGTATTCTCTGTTTATTAGGGTGGGAATATTCGGTCGAGGTCTATGAGGTCATTTGGTGTATCATATCTTTTTTGTTTCAGTTCAGATGTCTCTCTGTTATTCTTTGTCCTGTTGACCTCCAAAGGACTCAGTGGGGGTATTGAAATCCCCTACTATGAGTTTTACTGGGGTTAGTGTGTGACTTGTCGTCCTGGGCGAATTGTTCTTTATAAAGTTTGGTGCACCAGCGTTTGGGGCTTATACATTCATAATTGTGAAACCTTCATGTTGAATTTGTTCCTTTAATAAAAACATAAGGCCTTCTTTGTCTCTTCTTATTTTCTTCTTACTTTGAAGTCTATTTTGTTGATATAAAAATGCAACACCTGCTTCTTTTGTACCATTTGCTTGGAATAATTTTTTTTCCATCCTTTCACTTTAAGGTGGTTGCTGTGCCTTAAAGTAAGATGTGTTTCTTGGGTGCTGGAGAGATAGCCCTAGCGGTTTAAGAGTACCGACGCTCTTGCAGAGGGACCCGGGTTCGATCCCCCGGACCCACATGGCGGCTACCGAACCGTCTGTAACTCCAATTCAGGAGAACTCCAGTTTCAGGGGAAGGAATCCGGAGACCCTCTTCTGACCTCCGCGGGGGGCATTGCACGACATGGGTGCGCAGCCCTGCATGCAGACAATAACATTCATACACATGCAAAAATAAATATAATAAAAAAAAAAAAAGGGAAAGTAAGATGTGTTTCTTGTAGGCAGCATATTGATGGGTTCTGTTTCCTAATCCGATCTCACAGTCTATATCTTTTGATTGGGGAGTTTAGTCCATTAATATTTAAACGGTTATGACTGATAGATTTGTGTTGCTTCCCTTTTTGCCTTATTCTCATTTGCGGTTTGGTTTCGGTTCTACTTCTGCATTTATGCTTTATTGATTTCTCTTTCTTGGTGCTTGGGGTTGGTTGTTTCATTTATTCTGTCCTTTGAATTGTTTCAAGTATTCTCTGAAGGTTGTTTTCTGGACATGTATTCTTTCAACTTGGCTTATGTCATGGCAGGTTTTTCTCCTCCTTCAACTATAATGACCATTTTTGCTGGGTATCGTAATCTGGGTTGGCATCTATCTGTCCCTTAACACTGGGAATGCTTTGACTCCAGGTTTTCTTCTTTCCTAGTTTGCGTTGAGAAGTCCGTTGTAAATTCTGATAGGTGTCCCATTATAGGTCACTGTTGTTTTTCTCTTGTTGCATTAAGGCTTTGTCTTTGTTTGGTGTCTAGCATTTTAATTATGTTGTGGCATGGAGAATTTCTTTTCTGATCTTGTCTGTTTGGAGTTCCTTTCTGTGTGCTTCTTGTTTTTGTATTGGTTTGTCCTTTTTTGTTTGGGGAAGTTTTCTCATCCTTTATTCTGTTGAAGATCTGATCACCAAGACCATTCTCTTTGGATCTTCTCTTCCTCTATTCCTATGATGCGAGTTTTGATCTTTCATAGTGGTCGGATATGCTTTGTTCCGCTTCCTCCATTCTGCTTCTAGGCTTTTTCCACTCCTTTCCTCTGATTGGATGAGTGTTTTATTGCCTTTTTCCATTTCCTCTTCTGATTTCTTTAGTATTTCTACTCTTTTGGAGATCTCAATCTGCTTCTTGTAGCTCTTTGCTTCTACTGGTTGGTTTTCCTTATCTTTTTCAGCATGGATCTTTTTCAGTGTTTTACTTCTCTTCTCCAGAGTTGTCGTTCTCTCTTCTCTAGGTCCTTTATGAGTTCTTCATTTCTCTTTTCTTAGTTCTTTGATTTGTTCTTTGTAATCTTGTAGTTCTTTAAATATGCTTCCAATTGTGTTCCTGATATCTGTCTCCTGGTGCATCCCCAGAAGATTGCACTGCAGAAGTCTTCCATAGGGTTAGTAGACTGTGGTGAGATTATCCTGCCCTTTCCTGTTGTTGTCTCTTCTTCGTGTCCTGCGCATATGGGCTTCTCCTTGCCTGTCTCCAATTGTGAGTCCCAAATGCCTTCTCACTATGTTGAGGCTTGCTTTGGGCCTCTCTACCTTCGTAATCCAGTTTGGGGGGGGGGCGCTCTTCAGGCCCGCGTCCCCGGTACCTTCTGCGGGCCAACGGAGATCTCAGTATCTCAAGCACACAACGCCCACCTTTAACTGCTTGGAGGATAACTCCAACCCTCACAGCCACAAAGCCAATCAAACGAAAACAGCCCCTTTAATCCCATCTGGGAGGATAAACGACTCCCCAAAGGCACAAAAGCCACTCACAGCCAAAACCGCTGGATCAAGGGATCAACAATCAGCTCTGCTGAGGACCCATTCCTTACTTGTCTCCTGTCTTTCCTTCCCCTTTCCTCAGGAGATCTCGTACACTGCATTCTTTATGAGATGTGCCATTCCATTGTCTAGATCTAACTGTACATGTCTGTTGCTTTTCCTAGAAAACATTAATTATAGTGTAACTGTTAGTAGGTGGTAGCCATATTGTGTTTTTTTTTATTTTTTTGGTTTTACACTTTTTTTTTTTGGGTATTTTTGTGAAGGGTCTCCCTTTTAGTACCAGGTGTTCCTGGATTGCCGCGGAGGTCAGAAGAGGATGTTGGATTCCCTGGGAACTGGAGTTCTCATGGAATTGGAGTTATCAGGACAGTTCTGCGCCGCCTGTGGTTGCTGGGGACAAACTGGGTCCTCTTGAAAGAGCAGTTGGCGCTCTTAACCACTAGGCCATCTCTCCAGCCCGGTGGTAGCCATATTTTGAGTTTTTCTTTACTGAGCTGAGTAGGACTTAGTAATTTAGGAGTATCTGTACTTCCTGTCTGTCCTTGGATACTCTGCACTGTTACTCTAACATGCTTTTCAGACCCATTGGACTGTCGGTTGAAATGCAGATCCTCTTCCTTCTTTTACCCGATTGTGTCATTCCTTCCAAGAAACTTAGAACATCTATCACTCACAGTGCTCTGTTGCTACTCTAACTGGGTGTCCTCTATGCAGCTTCCTGAGTCTGATCTTAGGCTTTACCTGGACAAGGAGATTAAGGAGTTGCTTGTGTGTATGGGGTGTATGGGGTGTATGGGGGTGGGAGGTGGGTGGTTGTCTGCTTCTACCTGACCCTGTGTCCCTTTGATGTCACCATCAGTGACAACCCTGGGTGTTGACTCCTTGCTGGTGATAATGGGTGTGCCATTTCTCAGCAGCTGGATGTCTCAGGAGGACAGAAGGGAGGATTCAGAGTTAGATCTTGGCTGGAACGCCTAGCGGTTAAGGCCTCTTCAAGGAGGTTGTCCCCACACGCGCGAACGTTAGCTCTTCGGAACAGTCCAGGGATCACCGTTCACTCCGGCATGCCACGGTGCAGACCTGCATCAGAGTAACCATCACACGAATTAAAAAAAAAAAAAACAGATATATTTTTGGCAAGTTAATTAGGACCTATTTGCTGATGTAGGGTTCTTTGCCTGTGATTATTTCAGAGTAAGAGCTGTGTGATTGGGCTTTCTGCCAGAATGTTGGGATACACCACACATTGGTTGCAAAACTTTACTTTTGTTTCCAAAGCATTGATTTAATGTGTGAGCTAACAATTCAATCAAGAAAATAGATTTAGGAAGAAAAGCCAATGTTTCCTTATGAACTCATGGCTATTTAAGACCTCTTCCTCTTTGCATGCTCCTGTGGCCTCCTGATCTGCCTCCCTTGTTCTCTTGCTCAGTGGGGTCTTGGGGTCTTGCTTTGAGTCCAGACTGGCCTCAGCCTCTTGATCCTCTGTCTCAGGCCTCCGTCGGTTAGGAGGTTAACAGGCACTGGGGGCACCCAAGCTTGCGTTTGCTTTTGTTTTTGTTTAGCAAGTAGAAACTTTAAAACATGGACTAGTGCTGGGGTGTGTCGGCAGGCCTTGTAAATCCCTAGGCAACTTGGGAGGCCCAGAGAGCAGCGCGGATCTTTGTGAGTTCAAGGCGCAGGCGTTCCTACAAGGTGAGTTCCAGGACAAGCTGGGGCTTACAGGGAGACCCTGTCTCCGAAACGACTAAAAAAAAAAAAACATTGAATAGTTATGAGCAGTATTGACACAAGTAAGCATTTTTTTAAATCTTATTTATTTCTGTATGTGTATGAATGTACTGTCTGCATGCAAGTTTGTGCACCCATGTCGTGCAATGCCGCGGAGGTCAGAAGAGGGTATCAGATTCCCCTGGAGTTGGAGTTTCAGACGGCTTTCGGCCGCCATGTGGGTGCTGGGGATCGAACCCAGGTCCTCTGCAAGAGTGTCGGCACTCCTAACCGCTAAGTGCCTGTGTATGCACAGCATGTGCTTAAAAGGACTTCAGATTTGGGTTTTGAGGTTGGCATATGCTCGCAGGACAAGGACAGTCAGAAGCAGCAAAGAAAAATGTCGTTGCTGATCTGTTGTTCACCCAGCTGGATATGCATGGTGCCCTGTTCTGGGCCTGGTGTGACGCTGAATAGGGTAGTCCAGCTGTGTCACATACACATGGAAGGGCGCACAGAGAATGGACTTGTGTGAAAGGTGGTGAGGGTGAAGAGCCAGCCACACTCCAGGGGACCCCTGGGGGGGGGAACCCAGCCTCAGGTTCCTGGCCTCTTCCCAGCTTGCTGAGCTGGGCCTGGAGCTGTTGCAGGTGCTGACATTTCTGAGCAAGAGACAAAACCTGTGTATTCATGGAACCTCCACCCTAGAAGGGGAAAACTCCAGACTGGGAGCAAATGTAGGCATCGCTCCGGAAGGCAGAAAGCAGGAACCAGGCCTGCTTTGTGAAAAAGACTCGTCGCAGGCTGAAATGTAAACAGCAGCTCTGACTGCAGAGGGGCCATGTCTCCCTATTTTAATATACTTTTCCCACGTACAGAGTCTATTGTATTGAGACCTGAAGCACTGTTTTATTGTCCCAGCAACATCCATCAAAAGTCTTCGCTTCTGCCCAAGGGTTCTCTCTAGGGTTGAGTACATGTGGCCGCTTATTGTTTGGGGGGTTGCAGAGAGTAGATACATGCCGTTTGCAAGGGAGTGAACTGATACAGCCTTTTTATGCAGACTGAAAAGAGGCTGCGGAGCTAATAACTTAAGCTTACATCTGGAAGTCTGAGACCCGATAGATTATCTATCAAATTGGTATAATAACTTATTTGGTAATGCATACAGTATGAATTTCAAAGGCTCAAGCTACATCAGGAGATAAATTACAAAGGAAGATGTATTTGTAACACCAAGATTTTATGATCTCCAGAAGAGGAAAAGAAGCAATTTCTGTGCAAAACAGAACATCGCCACTGTGTCCTGTGTGTCTGCTTGTGTATGCATACACATATGTATTCAAAATCTCAGCGATGTGTAATATTGGAAATGCTGGGGTTGCTGCTAGAAGTGAATCAATAGAAAAGGACAAATCCTTCCATTTTTATAAAAACAAAAACAAAACCAGTTTTCTAAACATTGTAGGTTCCTAGCAAAATTATGCAGAAAGGGGAGTTCTCATAAGCCTCCGTTTTCTGATGAGGAATGTCCACTTCAGTGCATGTGACTTGACACAGGTACACAGAAGTCTGAGGTCTACAGTGGGGATCTCAGCAGATGATTGTCACTGTCTGGTATTCCCCATGTTACTCTTTCTCTGCCAATGTGGATCTTTTTATTGTGTTTTTCTGTAGTTCTCTTCCAAGAAGCCACAAGGACATGAGCTTTCCACAAAGATATGAGCTTTCTATGGATTTACTCCCTTGCCTGGATGTGCCAGTTTTTTTTTTTTATACACCTACTGAAGGACATTTTTTGCCCCCAAGGTTTGGCAGGTGCGAATAAAGCTGCTGTAGATATCACGTGTAGATTTTGGCTTGGCTGTAACTTTCCAGTTCATCTTGGGGGAGTATGAGAGTGTGTTTAGTAGTTTTATAAGAAATGCCTAGCTGGGCTGGGAATAGAGCACTTGCATGTGTGAGGCACCACACACATGTACACAACACATACGACATATAAACACACGCACGCACACACACGCGCGCACACACACACACACACACACACACACACATACACACTCTCAAAAGCCCAAATGTGTACTCCCCCAGCTGTCTTTTAAAGTGGCTGAACGGTTTGTATTCTCAGCAGTACTGATGACGGGTCTCAGGCTTGCACATTGTTGCCCGTGTTTGGTGAGTATGTAGTGACACTGCCTTGGTTTTTCAATTTCTTTTTCTAACAAACAAACTGCAACATCTTTTTTCCTGTGTTATTTGTTCTCCAAATGTCTTTGGTGGGATGTCTGATCTTTTGTTTTTAATCGGGTGGTTCATCTTCTTGTTGAGTTTTAAGAGTTCTTTCTATATTTTTTGGTGGTCCTCTATCAGTTGGTGTTCTGCAGGTGCCTTCTGGTCTGTGGGTCACCTGTCTTTTCATTCTTTTTTGCAGAGCAGTTGTTTTTATTTTTGTTTTTTTCAGAGCTGGGGGTGGAATCCAGGGCTTCCTATGAGCTTATCACAGAGCCACAGCTCAGCCCACAGTTTTTGATTTTTAATGAAGTCCCGCTCATTGTTGATTTCTTCCCTGGATTCTGCCTTTGTTGTTTCTAAAAAGTCATCCCAAATCCAAAGTCATTTAGATTTTCTTCTGTGCTGCTTTTGAGGAATATGCAATTAGGCTTTGTTAATCTGTGGTTTCTAATAGAATTGCTCTGTTAAAAATAAAATATTTTTTAACCCTTAAACACTTAGTCCTGTCATTTAGCAGATGAAATCGTGAGACCTGCTTGGGGGTCCACAGATGGGAAGGCTGAGCTCAGTCGTGAGTTCTGGAGCAGTGACTATGTCTTCAAAGTTGTAGGACATGAGCTGCTCAGTTATTCTCCTGTAAAGATGGTGCTTATAGAACCTGAAAGGACGGGTTTTGTGTTGATGATGGCCTCTGGGTGAATGGCGATAGGAAAGAGTTCCCGCCTTCCAGAGCTGGGAAAATGCTCAGATATGTCCTGACTCTTTCCTGATTGATAAATTTATCCTGCCTTCTTCTTCTGTTTTATTTTGTTTGCTTTGAGATAGGCTATCACTCTGTATCCCAGGACTTCCTGGAACCTACTATGAAGCCCAGGTTGCCCTTGAACTCATAATCTTCTGCCTTAGCCTCTCAAATACTGGGGTTACAAGTGTGAGCTTGGTTCCTATCTGGCTGTCATCTTTGAAGAGATTTTCAGGCCCCTAGAGCCAGGCTTGTTGGGTGAGAAGGTCATGGATGGTGGACTTGTCCTTCGACCTTCAAGCCAGCACTTTAAATCTAAGGCACTGTATTCTTTGCTTTCTCAAACAGGTGGAGTCCAGGTCTTATCTTCTTTAGAAGCAATTTAAAAAGACAAAAGGCAAAAAGGCAAGCCCAGGGCCAGGGAAGGGAATGGTTTATGCTGTGCTGTGCTTTGTCTAGTGCTCTGAGAACGTTATGAGTTCACATTCAATTAGTTAATGCTGTTCCACAAACATCTTCATCAACCTTCCATGAATGTTTGGAGGGATACAGACCTAATGAGAGGAGTAAGAACACTTCTCAGACCTCCAAATAGGAGAATAAAAATGGAAAAGTGTGATCACAATTTCCTCCAGATTGATGTTGTTTCTTTTCCTCTCATTCCCATTTCAGATGCGTAGTTTCTAATTTTATGTAGACATCTGAAATAAGGACTAGAAGATGAGGAAGAAGATGATTAAAAGCACACATTACAGTTCTAGACACAAATCATTTTTTCATATCTTAAAAGAAAAAATCTAACTTTTGAAGGAGATTTCATTTGTAAAATTGACTTTGTATTTTATAAGCAATGTTTAAATTCATTGGTGATAAATATGCATGTTTGTTTAGTAAAATCCCATTTTTTACATAATGCTTTAATGGAAATGGCAGTTTTATGAAATGAAAGTGACTAGTAAAAATCTGAATGATGTTCATAAGCCTTTACATCATTTTTATTGAGGTTTTTGTGTATTCTAATTCATTAGTACAGGGAGAAGGAAAGCACTAACATGGTTTACCTCCTATAATTATTCAAATCAAATTTATTTTCAATAAAATTCTTGGGAGTAAATTGCCCAGAGTGGGGAGAGGAGGATTGGCCTGTTTTTACAAAATGCCTTGACTTTTTTTTTTTTGCCCGTGAGACTTTGCTCTTCCACAGTAGTGGTAACCCTTGCCTGTGTTCTCATCCTGGCTCCCTCCAGAGTCTTACAGATATGCGCTCAAGAAAGCCCAAGCCCCAAGATTGGAGTAGGGGCTGCTTATCTTATCCCGCTCCCGCTTACCAATATTGCTTGTCTCTTAATAATTTAGACATCTCTTATGTGATTAATGGAAGTTGAAACAGAATTTAGATGGCTACATAGGAGACAAACCTGGGAAAATCTCTGTCTATGCAGTAGAATCTAGCTTATTTTTTTTTTTTAATTATTTTATTTATTTATTTGGAGACAGTATTTCACTCTGTGGGCCTGCTTGACCTGAAACTGGCTATGGAGACCAGGCTGGCCCAGAATTCACAGAGATCTGCCTGCCTCTGCCTCCCAAGTGCTAGGATTAAAGACATGCGCCACCATGCCTGGCAACAAAGTAGTGATTTGAATGTGACTCAACGACTAGCAGCCTAGCTGGCTGCAAAGCTTCTAGAGGTTGGCTTATGCCTGCTGGCTTCAGTAGGATTTGACTCAAGAGCATGGAAGCACCATCAGAACAGAAAGCATGACAGACCCCAGACCCAAAATGCAAATGTCTCAAAAAGACCAAAAACAAACAAACAAACAAAAAAACCAAACAAATCACTACTTTGTTTTTCTTTATTCTTTTTGAAACAGTGTCATGTATCCCAGGACTTGCTGTGCAGCTGAGGATGACCTTCAGTTTCCTGGCCTCCTGCCTCCCTGCTCCCAAGTCCTGGGATGACAGACTTGACCCACTGTGCTCAGGAGTTCCTCCCTGCAGGCTGATACTGGAAACTTGCCTTCTCAGGGTCTTTTTGTCCAGAAGTGCCTGGGGTTGCTTGAGCTACATCTGCACACGTGTCAAGTAATACTTGGTGTGCCTTACGTGAAGGCTATAGAAATACATGCTGGTGACTTGCTTGTACCCATGCAGGTTTGTGTGTCTTGCTTTTTTTGGGCATAGAAAAATCAGAGCTGTTCTTAGCTCTTTTTTTTTATAGCCTGTGCTCACCCTGGGTTACTGAGGTGATCCCCACCTTGAGTGAGCAACACCTTGAGTGAGCAACAGAGATCAACCTTTCCATCTTACAGTGAGTCAGCCTGCATGCAGTATAGGAGGACCAGGGCAGGGTTCCAGAGAGATGCTGCCTCCACAATCCCTGGACACTTAGCACCCAGTGTCCCATTTCCCCTTGGAGTCCAAGAACTCGATGCAAGGATGGAGCCTTCTCAGCATCTGGCTCTTGCTTGCCATAGCTGAAAATCCTTCAGGCCCCAGGTCAGCTGCTACTGTGCTTTGAAATGCTGAGAGATGGGTTTCCAACAGCTCAGAACGAAGCACCAAGGCCTTTCCGCACTTGCACATCTTCATGGCTCCTCTCCCATGGCCTCTGCAAGAGGTCATTAGTCCCCAAACAGCAGGAGATCCAGTAGTCTAGTCAGGTGGGCTGTAAGGCAACGTGTCCTTTCAGTCCCCATACTATGGAGGGAAGCAGTGGAGAGCACAGGCTGGTGGAGGAATGAGGTTAGGTGCAAGGCACTCAAAGGCTGTGTTGGCAAGGTGCCCACAGAGATGGGGACTGAGAGAGAGTGGATCTACAGTTGATGTGTACCCCAAAGCCCTGGGTGGAGATGACATCAGCAGTTACCAGCCCCCAGTTACTGTGCCATGGAGGAAGATGAAGGATTACCTGAAGTTTGATGGGTGTGGCTCATGATGCAGCGTGAGGGGAGCTGAGGTGGCTGTGTTGGGAGGTCGAGGTGTGTGGATGTGCATGTGTTTCTGTGCAGCTGGGTTCAGCGGCGCAGTTTTCTGTGTGCACCAGGGCTTCTTGCAGATAAAATTATGCATAAGCAAATGTGAAAATTGTTTTCTGCTCAGATTGTCCCCTAATGTGCTCATCAATCACATTTGGACAAATTTGTGTTTTCTCATAGCAGAACTGCCTGTAGTTTATTTGATTCTGGAATCAAGCCTCATTCTCCTCTCCTCCTGTCCGCCATTATTGATTTCTTAATTTGTGTTTAAGTTAAGCCCACGTCAGATTGAGTTTTCTTACTCAGAGCACCTCTAGAGGAAACCGGCCTGAGATACTAATTTTTCTGGAGCTAATCAGTGAGTACTTTCCATATTGGCAGATGTGCGTGGAGCCCTTTACTCTGTGTCAGACACAGTGCTGAGGACAGAGGTGGGCAGAGTAGTTCCTGCCCTCAGCAGCACAGCGTCTCATTGGAACAGCTTCATGCATAACCGAGTGTCTTCCTTGCCTTCTGAGCTGGGACAGATGAGCCAGTATGTATTTCTTTGTGACCGTAGAAGCATATCCTGGTCCCTTCCCATCCCTGCTTCCCTGTAAAATGTAAAGGGAGAAGAAAGCTTGCGTGTAGGAAACAAAGATAGGGCTCCCATGTTGAAAATAGGTAAAATTATGCCGGGTGTGGTGGTGCACGCCTTTAATCCTAGCACTCCGGAGGCAGAGGCAGGCAGATCTTTGTGAGTTCAAGGACAGCCTGGTCTACAGAGTGAGTTCCAGGACAGCTGGGGCTACAGGAGACCCTGTCTTGAAAAGACCAAAAAAAGAAAATAGGTAAATTTGGGCTGAGGCTGTATTGAAGCTCACAAGTCCTAGCAACACACACCATACACACAACATATATACACAAACACACATCACACACATGTAAACACAGACCACACATCTGTGCACAACACACAGAAATACATAACACACAAACATACATATACAAACACCACACAAACACCCATATATACACACCACACACATGCAACTATGTGCAAACCTAAACACACCACACAAACACAGGCATACACATATACAAACATTACAAACCAAAATATACATGACACATATAAACACACATACAGCTGGGCATGGTGACGCATACCTTTAATCCCAGCAGAGGCAGGTAGATCTCTGTGAGTTTCAGGCCAGCCTGGTCTACATGGCAAGTTCCAAGACAGCTGGGGTTACAGGGAAACCCTGTCTCAAAAAGACAAAAAATAAATAAAAAAGTAAATATACATAACAAACACACATATACATACACCACAAAGACACATACACATACACACCACATAAATGTAAACAAAAATATACCTCACATATATATAGACACAAAACACATATATCACACATGTGCACCACACAGAAACATGCATACACCAAACACACATGCACACACATATGAAAACACATCACAGACACAAACTCACCAACACCTGCATACACATACCACACACAAGCACACACATGAGCAAACACAGACTACCCACAAGCATACCACACACACTACATACAAATACAAACACACTTATATACAAACCACATATACCTTATAGAAACATGTACCATGCAAACACATACATAAACACATACCACATACAGATACAAACACAAATACATATAAACACACATATACATGCCACACAGCAACATAGAAACACACCATACATGCATACCACATACGTACACACATGCAAATACATATGTACAAATATAGTACATACAGACACCATCCACTAACATAAACACATAATACAAATACAGATACCTCTATACACACGAGTGCAAACACAAAACACGTCACACACACAGACATACCACACAGAAACACACAGAAACATACCACACATACAAACACAGGCATGCTACACACATAGACACATATATATAAACATACAAACACCTGCATACACACACATCACACATATGCACAGATATGCAAACACATGACACATAAACAAAGGCTTACTACATATACACAAACATATATACACACAGGACAAAAAAGAACCTAAGAGGTCTTGTTTTCTACCCCTCCCCAGCTGAACCTCCCATAAGCCTAGGGGTCAGATGTCAGCTGTAGCCAGTGAGAAACAGCAGGTTTGTGACATAGCTTGTGTTGACACTGCCTCATGTGCCTACGTTCTTGTGTACATGTGCATTGTTATGTAAGTATAGATGGTTGGATGAGGACCCAAATGGTTAATATTGTTACCTCAGGGCACAGAGGAAAGCTTATTAACTTCCTCTTTATACATCTTTCATTGTTTGGTTTGTTTTAAGAAGCATGTTTTACTTTTTTAATTAAAAAATCTAATAAAGTAGGAAATGAATAAATAATAGTAATAAACAATATCCCCAGGGCCACAGAGCTTTGTTTCAGCCTGAGTTGTTAATGCTGAGTGTGTTTCAGGTGCAAGCTGCCCAGTAGGGCTCTGGATGGGAAGGAGTAGCTTCAGATGAGAGAGCATGGCTGTCCTGGAAGCCACACTGTTAGGGTTTCCACATCTACACACCACCATATCCCTCTAGAGTCCATCTGACACTTGCCACTCTGGCACACTCTGCTTGGAGCATCTCTGAGGGCTGTATATGGTCTTTCCCAAAGTCCCAGCCCTCTGAAGTCCCTGCCAGATCTCTGGTACCATGGCAGTGATTATTGAGTGGATTTAGGCTCTTGGTTCACATCATGAGTGTTCCTAGGGGTGGCCACCTTCCTGAGCTTTGTTCTTGTCTATAACACAGCAGTATTGACACAGTGTCAGTGTGTCACAAGTTTGCTGGGGTCTTGCTGATGGGGCTTCCTGACTCCATGCCAGGCTCCTGTCAGTGGACACTACACAAGCCCAAACCTGTCTTCTGCCCTTTCCTCTCACTTGTCTCTCCTATCTCTCCTTACAGGTCCCTTCACTGATGTTGTCACCACCAACCTAAAGCTTGGGAACCCAACAGACCGCAACGTGTGTTTTAAAGTGAAGACCACAGCACCGCGTAGGTACTGCGTGCGGCCCAATAGTGGGGTCATTGATGCTGGTGCCTCTATCAATGTGTCAGGTAAGTCTTGGGTCTGGAAGTCCTGGGTTGTCTGGAGGGCTTTGTCAGCAGGGTGTGCAGTGTAGGATAGGAGACCACCAACTTCTCTCCACCTCCTAGCCCCACCCCTGGGGAAGGCCTGATAGCCCATCACCTTTGCCTTTCTGTAATAAATGTCTGTTTTAATGCTTGTGGCCTCTGTGCCTCAGTCGCTACAGCAGTAGCAGCTTCAGAGCTTTAGAGAGTGGCTCACTCCCTTGAAATTAAATCTGCCCTTTGGCAATAAATAGAAAAGGGCTAAACAAACTTAATTTTATTTTGTGGGAGAAAGCTAAACAGGGTTATTTTTTTCTGGAAGCTAAATGATTTCTGACGTTGCTTGTGTCACCTAGTGATTGGGAGGTGCTCCCCACTGTGAGTGAAAAGCTGGGGAGGCTGGGCTCAAGAGAAGAGTTGTTGTAGTCAAGGGTGTGGCCCCTGCGCATCCTGACAGGTTCTTCTCCATGCTACCAGAGGATGCATTATTTTCCAAAGCCCAACTTCTGAAGAGAGGCTGGTCAAGTGCCTGGGCAGAGAAGTGAGTTCAGAATTGAGGATGTGAGTGACGTGTTAGAGCTTAAATGTGTTTGAGAAGTGGAGTAAGGTTGTGGCTCATTAGAAGCTGTGAGGCTCAGCAGGAGGTCTGGGGTAGTGTGCACCTCTAGACCCTGGTGACTCAGTGTCCTCCCCAGCTCCCCATCATTACAGGCCACCTCTTTATTTGAAGTCAGTGCCTGTCTGGCTTTTTCCATGATAGACTTTGATTGTGATACATTTGGCTATTCATTTGACACCTAAAAGAAAATGATTCACCTCTTTGGAAAGATACAAGGTGTTTCATTATCTCAAACTCCTATTCCTCGCCTCCGCTGGTGCCTCTCATTAGGGTGCACTAGCCACAGTCACCCCCACCCCTACCCCCTCAAGCTCCTCTCAGCCTATGAGGTCTGCTCTGTACTCTTGAGCCAGATTTTGTTTGTAATCCAGGAGCAGTTAGTTCGAAGCTGGCTACATGCTGTCCGTGGCACTCCAGTTATCTGTCCAGCGCAGGGTACGTTGTTGCCTCCACATGAAGCTGATGTGTGACAGAGCCAAGGCTCTGTCTGGCCCAGAACCTGTGCTCCAAGCACTGCATGCTAGGAGAGCATGGCCAGGGTACGGCTCCCAGGTCCTCTAGCTCCAGGTGGTTTGTTCCTTGGCAAAGATTGTGGTCAGCTGAACCCTCCCCCACCACCAGTCAAGGTACCATATTTCCCCCTTTAATTTCCTTGTTGAAAGCAAATTTGAGTTTTCCAGCAGATAAAAATTACCAATTTTCATAGGAAAAATGAGGGAAGCAGCCTGTTTTTCCGAATAAAATAATCCTAGTGTAGTTGGGTAGAGTAGGTGTCTTCTGCCATCATAGGCCCGCTATGTGACTGACTGTGTGTATGTGCATGTGTCTGCTGCCATTGTGTGACTCTGTATGTGGCTGTGTGCAATTATATATGTGTGACTACGTGCATATATATGTGTGTGACTCTGTATGTATGCATGTGTGACTGCATATGTGTCCATCTCTGCGTGACTGTGTTTATATGTGTCATTCTGCTGTTTATGTATGTGTCATTCTTTGTGTGTCTAGAGTTGTCCCTCTCCATCTTGAGAATGTTTGAAAACTATCACTATCTCTGATGTGCCAGTTGCTCCTTAATGAAGGCAAAGTTCTTTGGCTATCTCCCTTTACAGATCAGAATGTAAAGAACCAGGCACAGATGTGGTACTTCTGGGTCACATGGCTGTTAGTGACTGGTTTTGGAGGGGTGATCCAGTGTTATTTCCATGATGCTGTGCTTCTGCCTCAGTAGGTTAGGGCATGGCCACCAAATCTAAAATGTAATCTGTTGGGGGGCAGCAGTTGAATAATGACTGCCTGTAGGCTTCTGTGGATGAGACAAGATTGTACATGAGGAACAATTCCTTTGGTCTCATCATGTCTGGGGGCAGAGGCCAGGGCATTACACCTTGAAGAAAGGTACCCAGTCTGTGAGCTGTGGTTTTGGGTGCTGAGTTCTATGATGTTGTTTTTTTAGACATGCATATCTTGGGTTAAGAAGCACTGTCTGGAGGCTGGAGAAATGGCTCAGTGGTTAAGAGCACTTGGTCCACAATCATGAAGACCAGAACTCAGATTCCAGCACTCACATGACAAGCCAGGTGTCCTGTGACCTTTGTATCCTTAGCCTCAAGGGAGGTGGAGACAGGAGGATTGCTGGGGCTGGCTGGCTTCCAGCTTAGCCAAAATACAAGCCCCCAAGTTCACGGAGAGATCCTGCTTCAATGGAATAGGTGGAGAGTGGCCTTGCTCTGTATGTGCGCGCGCGCGCGCGCGTGTGTGTGTGTGTGTGTGTGTGTGTGTGTATATATATATAGAGAGAGAGAGAGAGAGAGAAGCACTGTCCTTGACCAAGGAGCTTCTCAGAGTGCAGCTTGAGATGACATGGTGAGTCGCAGTCCTCAAGGGAGTGTCTTGGTGAGTTGCAGTCCTCCAGGAGTGTCCTGAGATGATATGGTGAGTCGCAGTCCTCACGGGAGTGTCCTGAGATGACGTGGTGAGTCGCAGTCCTCAAGGGAGTGTTTTGGGAGAAAGCAGTGCTTTTTCTTCAGTGCCCTCAGGACCACATGCTTCTTGCCACTGTCTAAAGATGGCTGGCTCTGATGTCAGGAAGGCTAAGTGTGAAGCCGGATAGTTGGCTGACTTTTGCCAATATGGTTACTTGTGTGGGTCTTCATGCTGTCCCTGTGAATGTGAATGGGGAGGGTCTAATTCACCTTCCTCAACTGCACCAGATCCTGCCCTAGCCAAGATGTACAGGGCTGGGCTGCATGTTCCTCACCTAGCCAGACTTTGGTGGAGATAGATTTGTGTTGCCTTAAAAAGGTAAATTAATCTCATACATTTTATTAATAAGCACTCTTCCTAATTTTCAGAAAAAAGTCACATTTATTCTATAATGTGCTCATGTTTCGTAACATTTTCACATATAATTTTCAAAACAATGGCCATCATATTTACCTAAAATCCTGTCAGCACCCCCTGCTTTCTACCCAGAATGTCACAGGGTGCCTGAAGGGGACAGGACTGCTCCATTCTCCCATTTTGAAGACCCCTGGGAAGTGCCAGCTATTAGAGAGAAAGGTGAAGGGGTGAGAGTTAGACGTGTGGGAGGATGGAGCACAGCGAGTGCACTGCCCAGAATGTGCTCCTTTGCTCTCAGTTGTCTGCCATCCTCCCAGCTTCACTGACGCACTATCTGAACTTGGCAGCACAGCACATGAAGATGGGGACCATGGGAGGGAAAGTGGGTTCCCCAGGATTTTAGACACAGACAGGAAAGTTAGAGTTTCCCATTAATGAGTTGTGGGAGGCAGGATGTGTGCAAGTGTAGAGCGTGTGAATGTAGAGTGTATGTGTAGAGCGTGTGTGAGTGTAGAGAGTGGAGAGTGTAGAGAGTGTTAGTGTAGAGTATGAGTGTAGAGCGTATATGTGTAGAGCGTGTGTGTAGAGCGTGTGAGTGTACAGTGTGAGTGTAAAGTGTGTATGTGTAGAGCATCTGTGAGTGTAGAATGTGTGAGTGTAGAGTAAGTGTAGAGCGTGTGAGTGTAGAGCATATGTGAGTATATAGTTGCCATGTTTGTTTTAGCTTTTCAGAGTTAAGTCTGTTTTCTGAACTGTATGTTGGGAAGACATTTTAAGATAGGTAATTTCTAATGTCTTTGTGGTCGGCTGTCAGTGGTGGTGGGAGTTCTTTGTGTGTGTGCTGTAGTTTAATAATGAGGGAGTTTTCCATTAATATTCTAAACCATGTTTGCCAGCAGATACAGCAGGTGAAGTGGTAAAATGATGGGCCCATCAAAAATACTTACGCTTCCTGTAATATGATATTAAGTTTAATATTTTTATAACCTCCACTGAATTCTAATCCCACTACAGTAGCAAGCATGCTTCCATTTGCAGCTTGGTTATGCACATTGCCTGCCTGTGTACCAAGTGAATTACACATGCAAAGTGTCCATGGGGGGGGCACTGGGAAGAGTCATTAAAGACACCAATATTTAGGTACAGATTCACTCTACCAAGTGTACCCTGGGAATCAAAAATGGATTATAGAGTCAGTATCTCTCTCCTCTCCCCCTTCCCCCCTCCTCTTCTGAATCCGTGTTTTAAATTGGAATTCAGAGACTGAAGGAGTGGAACTCAGCCCTGACAGACAGCACTGTCAGTGCTTTCTCTGATCACATTTAAAACATAAAGTTCTTCCAATAAAGTGCTGAGGACAGAACACACATCAGCAGCTCTTGGGATGGAAGCGTTGGTCAGTTAATGTACTTGGGTAATACTGCAGTTGATAATTAATCCAAGATGCTTCTGGCTTACTTGATGTAGCTGTTTAGGGGCATTGGATCAGCCAGCCATGGACTGAAGCTGAGCTGATGAGCTCAGAGTAGTAGTAGACCCAGCTGACATGCATCCATTCAGCATGCATACAGAGGGGCTGCCATGGGGAGCTTGGGTTCTTAGCAGCTTTGGAAGGCTCTGATAAGGGCAGCCTTTTAACAGATTGTTTCCAAGAGGTGGTTTTTCTATTCTCAGATAAGAACAGCTTACGCTCAAAAGGTGTCCGTAATCTTTTTCCCGTATTAGGTTATAGCTTTAAAAACCTTACCAGCAAAAATTCAACTTAATTGTGCTTTTAAAACTTTTTAGTTTACTGATACTATTTAGGTTTCTTAATTTTTGTTTTTGTGTGTGTGTATTTAGCAAGGTCTCTCTGTGTAGTGCTGGCTGGCCTAGAACTTGTTATGTACACCAGGCTTAACCTCAAACTCACAGAGATCTGCCTGCCTCTACTTCCCAAGAATATTTAGGTTTCTTAAAAAGAATACTATTTTTTGTTTGTTTTTTTTGTTTGTTTTTATGAATTTGGCACAACTTCTTTTTTCTGTCAAAGGACCTAGCTGAAGAGAGGACTGATCAAGCAAGGCTAGCTAAGTTCCTTTTGGCTCAGCTGGGTGATCCAGGCCGTCCTTGCTGGCTATGAGCTCAGGACAGCCAGCAAACATGCCCTCCAGGCTGTCCTTGCCAGCTATGCTTTTGGCTCCTGCCTCCAGTCTTGCCGTTGCTCTGGTTCGGTCTCACTACCCCATTCTGGTTTGTAGCTTATCACAGAAGGTAGAGGGCTTCTGGATGTGGCCCTGGAGGAAAAAAGGTGGTCGTGATAGTACTTGGCAGATGGGGAAGGATGGCTCATGAGTACCCAGAGGGCAGTTGAGGGAGAACTGGCAGGTAGGTCTGCCTTTAGTTCTGGATGCCCCATTCTGTGTGTTTCCACTGCTCAGTTCCCAGAGGTTGAGCTTAGAAGTCTATCCAGACATGCTAGCACACGGTGGGAGCATAGAGGGAGGCCATGCTGTGTCTGTTCTGTTGTTTAGTTACAAGTGCAGGAAGACGTGTTAAGAAAGGTCTCTACAGCAGCTCAGCACACACCTCTTCTGTCCATCCTGAAGAAAGGATGAGGGCATGTGCACTGACCTCTACACAAATGGAGCGGGCTTCCAGGAGCTTGTTACCCGAGGTGTGCCCATGAGCCAGAGTGGCCCCCAGAGAACACAGGCAGTTCAGCGGTGACTTACTTAGAAGCAGGTGAAATTAATTATTCACTTGTGAGCCTTGAGCCTCAGTGCCCTGGAAAGTGGTCATGATGTCAACATTTTGAGACTCCTAGAGGAAATAATAAACTTATTCATGCTAAGAGTTCACAGCTAAAATGTCAGGCTGCTTTGCCTCGAGCTAGTTAGGTCCCTTCACTGTGTAGCAGTCACCTACAGCTGATGAGGAACCCTGGTTGGCTGCTGCTTGTCTTTGGTTAGTTTTATGCAGGAGCTGAGTTATTGACACCATAAATGCAGCTTTGCATTTCATGGTCTTCTGATGTTTAAGCCGTGAAAGAAGGGAATAGCATTGAGAGGAAATGGGGTGGAAGTGCAGCCACATGGGGACCATGAGGAGTGGGGCACAGTGGGAGGCTGAGGGTAGGAAAGTCTCTTCTCAAGGGATTTCCAGAACAGGCGTGGGGCAGAAGTGCCTTCAGGTTGGGAAGGGAAGAAGGCACAGACTGCCAGCAAGATTAGAGTCTTGAAAGAGCTCTCTGAACGTCCAGTCCTGATCTCAGTCTAACTGGGGAGAAAAGGCAAACCAGCAAGAAGGCCTCAGGAGACTAGACAGTGACTAAGGTTTGTCCAGAACAGGTGCGAAGCCTTCCAGTCAGGGCTATGGCTTCGGAGAGGAGAGTGCAGCTGGATTCTTCAGGTCCCAGTTCCAAGCCCCAAATGGCTGCCCTCTCTTTGCAGCACTCTGGTGGAGAAGTTCCTTAAGGTCTGGTACGCTGGGATGTGAGTAGGGTAAGAGATACCATAGGAGTGATGGCCAGGCTTTGGAGACAGTGGAGAACATGGCTAGGTGTGAGGACAAAGCGTGTGGCGTACCCGTTGGACCAGGAGCAGGCTTGTTGCTGAGCAGGAGCAGGCAGTATGAGTTTGTTACAGGAGGCTGTGATCTGAGCAGTTGAGGTATGTGGAGTGTGCTCCTGGACTTAGAGGGGCCATATGGGATAATTTGGATGAGAAAGATGCTGAGAGAAGGTTGGAAGAGCCTTGGTGGGGAGAAAAACAGAGAGTGAGTCGGGGCTGGCGCTGATTATGGTGTATAGAATGTAGAGTTGTTTCCAGATGAGATTCTGGGATTTAACAGTGGTGTGTGCGCTTTAGACTTTCAGTCATTTGCTCTGTCCCACTATGGTGCAGATGGAAATGATCAGTGGGCAGCTCAGCTTCCCGGAAGTTGCTCTTAAGCTGCATTTAATCAGTTCACCATTTCTCCAAGCCAGAGTGTTTTAAATAGCATGTAGCTTGATTTCTCCTCGTTTGAAGGAAGTCTGGTCTTATCGATTTGGCATTTTGTGACCCTGAAGGTACTTTAACAGGATCCCACTTTGGTGTTCATATTGCAGGAGACGTGTGTCCAAGAGTGTGGTGTGGATGAGGGTGACAGTCCAGGTCGTCTCCTGGTAACAGGCTGCTTTTCATGTTCTGTCAGCGGATGTGTTTAGAAAGGAGGACGGTTCACTTAAGAGGGTTTTATCATCAGTGTCTCTGGTATTTAAATGAAATAAATTAAGTTAATGGGAAGCTCTTTTATAGCCTGTCATGGAAAAAAGTACATAATTTGTGCCACAATTTGTAACGAACTAACGATTACCAACATTTATTCCGTCATGTTCTCATAAAGTTTCAGCTGGAACTGAATGTGACATGAGACTGTAACAGCTGAGAAATAGGAACCTGGTGTGTGGTAGGGGCTCTGTGAAGCAGGAGGTAGGTTCTGAGGTAGACTCAGGATCTGTAGAGTTCCACAGACAGAGGACTGACAGGGCAAGGGCAGACAGTAGAGGGAGGACCGTGGAAATAGACAGTGGAGGATGGACAGTGGAGGACAGACGGTGGAGGACGGAAGGTGGAGGACGGACGGGGAGGATGGACGGTGGAGGACGGACGGTGGAGGACAGATGGGGAGGATGGACGGTGGAGGATGGATGGTGGAGGACGGACAGGGGAGGATGGATGGGGAGGATGGACGGTGGAGGATGGATGGTGGAGGACGGACGGGGAGGATGGACGGTGGAGGACGGATGGTGGAGGATGGACGGGGAGGACGGACGGTGGAGGACGGACGGTGGAGGATGGACAGGGGAGGATGGACAGGGGAGACAGAGTTGAGGTCTAGGATTATTGGCAATTTTTGCAAATGTCTTTGGCATCCTGACAGACTGGCTTTTGTCTGCCTCTCTCTTTGATCTGTTGGGTGTGTTTTGGTGAATACATCCTTATGTATTTTCAATATCCTGTACATTTTGACATTGCAGCAGATTTCAGCAAGTGGCACTTTCTTCTTGTGCTTTGTGTCTTTTTTTTTTTTTTTTCAGTGCTGATTATTGAACCCAGGGCCTTGCACCTGCTGGGCCAGCATTCTTCAACAATGAGCACCCTGCTTCCCCAAAGTATAGTTCCCATTCTGTTTCTTTCCTGGATGATGGCTTTTCTTCTTCCTTCATCATGCCTTCCTTTCTGGGCTTAGGTAGAAGTTGTGGGTTAGCACAACTGGTGTGTTGGTGCTTCTGACCACCTAACTGTGCATAAATAGTTCACTGAATGCTCACGTGCCATGCAGTGAAGGAAGTATGTCTTTGCCAGCACTGCCGTGGACTTCAGGAAGAGGAGTGTCTCAGTGACTGTGGCCTCAGGCACACATTGCACTGGCCAGGCTGCATTCAAAGCCCTGTCGGGCATGGCTGTTGCTCCTGCCTGTGTCCTCATGGAAGTAAGGACCTAGGAGGGACAGACACTTTGTTCAAGGCTTCTGGTACAGTGCAGGTCCGAAGCCATGTCTGTGAAGGCCTTGAACTTTGACAAAAAGGTACCCATTAGTCCCTCTGCTGTTGTAATGGGTTTTATAATCTCATATGTGGGTCACTTAGAAAATTCTGGTGGGCTGGATTATGCATACCTTCTGAATCCTGGCTCTTTTTGTTACCAGGATCAAGATTCATGATCCTTATTGCCCCACTCATTTCTTGGGAAGAGTCGCTAAATGTCCGGGGATTGGGAAGCTCTTGGTAGCAGATACAAGGTTTTATGATTTTAATTTTGTTGTGGTTTTAAGACAGTATCTAACTCTGTAGCCCAAGCTGGCTTAAAACTTATGGCAGTCTAACCAACCTGCCTTTGTTTATAAGTGTGAGCCACTGTGCTAGGCTATCATTTTTGTTTGAAAGCTTGGAGTTCCTTGCTGGCAGTACTTGCCATAAGTTGTTTTCCATGAGTGACATGGTCACTTCATTTCAAAGAAAATGTCTGCCACACACCAGGGTCTGAATAACTGGTATTTGCCTGTCAGGTGTTCCTTCAAGTAAGGTGCACTCTGAGAAAGTGCTGGTTCATCAAGAGCAGGTTAAAAATTGAGGCATCCAGGTCAACATTTAGTGAGGTTAATACTTTGTATTCCTTCATGAAAGACATTCTTAAGTGTAGTTGGCTTTTTTCCCTAAGTAGAGGGTGTGTGGTATGACACAGTAGCTTTGTGTGCCCTCTGCTGCACACAGGGCTGAGGTCTGTGTTTGGGTGCTATCACTGCTTTTGCACCCTTGTGTAAGTGTCAGCATGGCAGAAGAGGCGTATGATATCTTGGTGTTCTGACAAACATAGCGTTGAATTCATGGATCATCAAACTTGAGGGAGGAGGTGGCCCTGGGGGTCTACAGGTGAACTGAGGGTCCTGTGATATGGGAATATAACCTGGAGTCAGAACCAGGCAGAGCCCTGGTGCCATCATTAGATGTGCTGACCACCTACAGCCTTTGGTCTTATGTCTAGGAGGTTGAAGCCCTGTGGGGCAGAGGAGACAGGAATAGTTCTTGGTCCTTTGATGTCAGTGTTGAGAGTAGGAACTGTGGAGCAGACCTTTGGATTTGAACATGCGCTCCTGTGTGGCATGAGGCAAGCTAGCTGCTCTCTTCTGGATTTTGTTTTTTAAATCTGAAAAGTAAACCTCAAAATAATGGCCCGCTCCCACAGAAACACCTGTCTCATGTGGATGGAGTGAGAACAGATCTAGAGAGCAGGGCCTGTTTCTCACCCTGAGACACTCCAGGTTGACTCTGATAGGCTTTCTCTGAGTGTGAACTTCTGTCTCAGGGAAGGCTGCTGGATGTGTGGCTTATGAAGCCTTACAGCAAACAGCCTCCTTCAGAGCAGCTGTCATTAACAGGGTTTGTCCTGGTCAGCCCTGGGGACCAGGAAGCAGATCACCACTGCCTCCCTCAGTAGAGTGAGGAACCTCATCACAGGGTCCTTGGGTGAGCTTTTGCTAGGTTGGGAGGGGTAGTTGATTTTTCCCTGCTGTAGAAAATCTAGCTTATAAGACTCCAGAATTCTATTGGCAAAATCATATTTCATCCTTACCTTGGTTAGCGTGGGAAATGGAGTGGAGAGAAGCGAAACCGTTCCTGAAACATCTTGAGTTATTCTCTTTGTGTTCCCCAAAAGATCATTTAGCGATGTTGTCCTGAGTAAAATGAGCCTGTGAAATTTCTCCCAGCTCATACCTTTGGTAAGGCCTGTGTAGACAATTAGGGTAGCTTTGTGGGAGTGCAAGACCAGGATATGCATGAGAGACCCATGTCAGGCTGTGCCAGGTCTCTAGCCTTTCTGGCCTTGGCTACTGACCTGTAGGATGGGGATGCTGCCCTCTCAGCTTGCTTATACTCTTCCCCAGGCCCCAGAAGGGGGAAGCAGTTTTACTCCACAGCATGAGTGTTAGTGTGACAAATGGTGCTGAATCCACGTCTGACTCTCCTAATGAAATGTTTTCTTTCTCAGTGATGTTACAGCCTTTCGATTATGACCCCAATGAGAAAAGTAAACACAAGTTTATGGTTCAGTCCATGTTTGCTCCACCTGATACTTCTGATATGGAGGCAGTAGTAAGTACCGAATCCTTCTTCTTTTCAGCACTACCAGCAGACCACTTGGGAAGGAATTGTGGGTGCATGCCTATCAGATGTGCCCAGTTGCTTATGGGGAATTGTGCTTTCAGCAAGGTCTGCACTTGGACTCCCCGAATGGCTTTCCCAGCTTTGGTGACTGGTTTTAACATTCTATATGGCTGTTCATTTCTGACTTAAGGAACTGAACTTCAGCTCTATGTTTTCATGGACTGCCCCTTCCTTCCTCTTTCCTTCCTCCTTCCTGCACCAGTAGGAAAGGTGCCTTCCACTGTCTGAATGTGTTTGACTGATCTTCTGTCCCACAGACCAGAAGAATGTACAAGTGCTGAATACTAAACACCTCTCCTCCCCTCACCCTTCCTCCCCTCCCCACCCTATTTCCTTCCCTTTTCCTCTCTTCTCTGGGCTTGGTGCTAAGCATGGGTTTGGGGGTCTTCTTTGCATTGTTGAGAACCAGAGGCAGAGCCTAGCTTAGGGTAGGCAGCTGTTCTCCCTTTGAGCTACACCTGTAGCCTGATGCCCCCCCCTTTTTTAAAGCATAGAGTCCCTTCATTTTGGCCTCCCCCCCCCTTGTGTCTCTGATTTTGGTAAAATCAAAAAGACTTTGTTTAAAGAAGTAATATTATGTTGTTTATTTTTCTGGAAAAAGAGAGGTTAAAATGGAAATTCTCCCCAAAGGTGGCTTCTGTATGTCTCAGTGAATGGACAAATGCTGGGTGCTGCCAGAGTTGAGGTCTGTGCAGCAGCCTCCCAGGTGGCTGCAGCAGGGCAGGTCTCATCCTCATAGTCCCACTTCATTGTCCTGTGCTTGGCCAGCCCAGAGACAGCCGGGTCTTCAGGGTTAACTGCTAGTTCAGATTAGCGGGTGCTAGACAGCTGCTTTCCCTTCTCAGAGTTCATCCTTATGGGCTCTTCAAGCAGAGCTTGTCTACTGACCAGTGTTACCAAGCAGCCTTTCTGTTGGCCTCACAATGCTACCCAACCCCCTTCATGGGTGCCTGCCCTGGGACAGAAAAGAAATGTTCCGTCTGGTATTGAAATGGACAGGGACCTAGTCGTAAGAGTGATCCCAGAGGCATTTATTTCTCTGCCCTTTTCTTCCGGGGCCTATTGTTTGCTGCTGCACATTAATTAGTCTGTGTGATAAAGGGCATGTCTGCAGCAGGGTGGTCTGGCTCTCACCCCTTGGTAAGTGGGGAGGGCAGGAGCTTGCTTATCTTGGTGTTGGTGCTGAGTCATCTTCTAACACTGGTCTTGAGCAAGTCAGTGACTGTCCTAGGTCTTAATCACCATGTACTGGGATAAAAATACAGCCACAGTGTTGTGAGGAAAATGTGCGCATGTCCAACACTCCACTCAAGCATGTTAGAGCCCAGGCACTGCAGGGACAGGGGGGCCTTGCACTTGGGATGGGACAGTCTGTGTAACCATCTTAAGAAGTTTGAGCAGCACACTTTGTAGGCATTGTGGGCACACCCCCCCAGAGGAAGCTGGGTGGATGAGATGTTTGCTGGTTCTTCCACACCAGACCTGACCTCCAAGAGAGCCTGTGCTGCTGTTGTCTTGAGATAGTTTTCTTCTCCTTCTGACCGAGAGTAGGAAGTAGAGCATGCCTGTTCACTTCTGCCTTGATGGAACATTTGTGACCAGTTTGCTTCCTTAGCTCTGTCACACAGCTGTCTACAGGATGGAGGCTGATGACTTGGCCCCTGAACCCATCAGAGCAAGGACAACCCTTAGGGGCCTCAGAAGTGGAGGCCCAACCAACAGAGCAAGTCAGAGTCTAGCGCTGTGATCTGACATTGGATCAGCCCACAGTCAGCATTTCCCATTACTCCAGCATGGCTCTTAGTTGTCCCTGCCCAGCTCCCACCCTTTGGGTCTTTAGGACTTTGTAAGAATCCAGGCCAGTCAACACATCATCTTGGTTTGTCTGATTAAATTCATGTGTTTTGGAGGAGGGCTGTTAATGTGTGCATTCCCTCCAGGCTCATAGTGCTAGGTTGACCCTCTGTTGATGGTGCTTTTTGAAGACTTGGCTTGGATGGTGTCAAAGTCCATCTGCTCCATGGTTTATAGGTGGTCTGGGAGTCTCTGAGACCATGTGAATGTCTTGCTACCACTTCTGTCACCACCATTGAGCACCCAATGGTGACCCTTGCCTGATCCTTTCTGACATACCTGTAGGCATGCATGAAAGGCCTTGTCAGAGGAGCACATTGTATATGGGGTCTTTGCCGAGTGCTCAGGCACCCTGAGTGGTGGTATGTGCTGTTCCTTTGACTGTGTCCTAGTTAGGGTGACAGCCCCTTGTGGTACCAGGCACAGGCCTTGCTTCTCATTCTGGGGTCTTGACAGATAACTGCGCTAGAGCCATGAGCCAGCGGGCAGCTAAGGATGGCTATCTCCCTTTTCTGAGCTGTCTCCTGCTGTTCTGCGGGCCTGTTGCTCTCAGAACTCCCTGGATTCCCATTCTCCACTCGAGAGGCTTCAGTCAGGGCCATGTCACACCTCCAAACACATGCTCTGTCAGGAAGGCCCCTCAGCAGCAGCAGGGGGTGGGGGGGACGACACACAACACACAGGGCCATTCTGTGGTAGCCAGGCTGGTGCAGTGGCCTGCTAGGGGTGTGCCCTACTGATGGTTGGGAGGGTGGTACTAAATCTTCACTCTTGGACTTTCTAGGGAGTTCATGATATAAATTCCATTTTTATTATTTTTTTATTTTTTTTTATTTTTTAATTTTTTTTTTAAATTTTATTTATTTCCGTATGTGTATGAATGTATTGTCTGCATGCAAGTCTGTGCACCCGTGATGTGCAATGCCGCGGAGGTCAGAAGAGGGCGTCGGACTCCCCTGGAACTGGAGTTCTCCTGGAATTGGAGTTTCAGACGGCTCTCGGCCGCCATGTGGGTGCTGGGGATCGAACCCAGGTCCTCTGCAAGAGCGGTCGGTGCTCTTAACCGCTAGGCCATCGCTCCAGCCCCCATTTTTATTTTTTTAAAGAGAGGGTCTCACTGTGTAGTCCTGGCTAGCTTGGAACTCTCTATGTAGACCAAGATAGTCTTGAACTCACAGAGATCCACCTGCCTCTGCCGCCAGAGTGCTGGGATTAAGAGCACATGTCATCATGCCCAGAACATTCTGTTTCCTTGAAGACAACCACTAGAATTTCCTTTTGGGTTTGTGGGTGACCCCCAGGCTTACCCTCCAAGCAGAGCAGCCAGGGAGAACAGGGCAACTCTGAGGAGCTGGGCATCAAGATGGCAGGGCTTGCAAAGTGTGATCAATATTCAGGAGAGCTGGTGCATTTAATCTTGTCATGTTAAAAATATTGAAATCTCAGCAGACTTAAGTTCCTTATTTGATATACATCAGGGCTTTCTCATTAAGAGTATTTTTCTGAAATTGTCAGTTATAGGAGGGAAACTATTCTTCCAGAAGCTTTATAATATCCTGATTATTAAATTTAAATTGTTTTAGTGGAAGGAGGCAAAACCAGAAGACCTTATGGATTCGAAACTTAGATGTGTGTTTGAATTGCCAGCAGAAAATGACAAACCAGTAAGTATGTCTCTAGTTAACAGTAATCGAATGCTGCAAGCTGATGCTTATTTGCATACCATCTCCTGCAAAACCAAGATTTAAGTTGGCAAATTATTTTCCTCTTTCTAATATATGAAGAAAAAAAAAAAGCTGAAGTCAACAAATAAGCAAGCCTTTATGAAATCAGCCTTGGAGAGTCTTGCAGAAAGCAACTAATTGAAACAATTTTTCCCCTTGAAAAGTGCAACCTGTTGGCTCTTCAGTTGTCATAAATCCCAAAGAGCTCTGGCTTGGCAGAGCTGAAGAGTGGGTGAGACCACCATGGAACACCCTGTCCTTTATTGTGGAGCGCGGGCAGGTAGCCCTGAGCGTCCCTGTCAGTCCTCTCCCTTCAGCATCCCCTTCCCACTCCCCTTTCCTACCCACCTCTAACCTCCAGGTCTGCTTTTAAGTGAGAATCCCTTTGCCTCAGTGCTGTTGACATTTTGCGCTGGATCATTCATTTGTGTGGCTGTCATCCTGCATGCTGTAGTCAGGAACATCCCAGGCCCTACCCTCTAGACACCAGCACTGTCCCACCCTCTGGTGCCTTGTCACCCTGCACCTCCCCAACCCTGTACTGAGCTCATTCTGGTCCACACTGACCAGTGGAAGACAGAAGACAGCACCACAAATGCTTATGAAACCTCCCTTCATACTGGTCAGAAAAGTTTAAAAAATGTGTTAAGGACCCAAAGAAAACTCACATAGTCTGAAGGCCCCTGGCCAGTCAGTAGTGGCTTGAGTTGGGGAGGTAGTGGCTTGAGTTGGGGAGTGGAAGTGCTTTGCAGGATTTTCTTCACACATTTTGCCATAGTCTTTGAGAATGCTGGTGATTTGGGTCAGAGCTGTGCAGTACTTTCTTCTGCACCACTGTTGTCATCTTAGCTCTTTGAATGGAAAGAACCATATCTTATTGTGCACAAGTTGTCTTAGAAGCAGGCAGACTTGAATTCCTATCCCCAGCTTAGGTGGGCTCTGGCCTGCGCCTGTCTTGTAGGGTTCCCCTACATGAAGTGCTTCAGGAAGTGAAGGGTTGAGCTAGATGCCTGCTTTTAGGTTGTTACCCAGAAGTCCAAGCCACCATCTTGTTTGTTTGTTTGCTTTTTTGAGATAGCCTCTCCCTGTAGCCCCAACTGTCCTGGAACTCACTATGTAGACCAGGCTGGACTTGAACTCACAGAGATCCACCTGCCTCTGCCTCTGGAGTTCTGGGATTAAAGGTGTGCACCACAATGCCTAGCCTAAGCCACCATCCTGAATGCTTCCCAGCTGCTCTCCCTCACTGGCTCATCCCCAGGGGTAGCCTGGCTTCCTCTATGCAGAGAAGCCAGAGTGTAGCCTCCCCAGATTGTGAAATTGTGACTCACAATGTATTCTATTCCCCCTGATCCCAGCTTCCAGCTGGAGTTAGTGACACAGTGTAGCAATCTGTGTGTCTCCCACCCCACCCAGCCTGCCTGGGATGCTCAGTTCTCCATGCAGACAGTAATTTGCAACTGATAATTCCTGAGCTTGCACAATTATAGTATGCTAATTTTTTCATGGCAGGAATTTGATAGTGCAATATGCACAGCCTTTTTCCCCATCTTTGAAGTATTAGCCTCAGCCCAACTTCATTATTTGCCCTTATTCATAATTTCTAGGACTCAGTAGCTTTAAATTATCAAGATATTAGATAAAGTGATCCATTTAAAAAACAAATGTGACATTCTCCAGTGTGGATGAAATGTTGCCTCGCGGGCTGTGTGCTGAGAATGCTTTGCATAAAATCTTTTCTTATATAGTTGGTGACACTTGTGCTTTTGTTTATTTCTGAACAGCATGATGTAGAAATAACTAAAATGATACCCACAAGTGCATCCAAGACAGAAGCGGCAGCAGTGACGGCTAAATCCCTGACTTCGTCCCTTGATGATGCCGAGGTGAAGAGGGTGATGGAAGAGTGCAAGCGGCTGCAGGAGGAGGTGCAGAGGCTGCGGGAGGAGAGCAGGCAGCTCAAGGTAAGGACTCATGAAGCACACCGGCAGGGATCACGGGCGGGAAGCTCTGGGAGCCTGAACCCCTAGCATTCTGTGTGTTTCTTTGCATTTGCCTATTTTTTCCTCCTATGGGGAGACGTTTCCAAAGCTTGCCCTAGCGTTCTCAGAGGGTCCTCCTACTTTGCCTCCTGAAGTTAATGGCCTGTTTTTGGGCAGAAATCTCTTAACTACTCAAACTCTTGTTTAACAACTTAAACTCCCATCTCCATGGTATGAATTGAAATCAACAGTAACTGTTTTAAATCTGCATTTTTTTTTTTTTTTTTTTGTTTTTTTGAAACAGGGTCTCCCTGTAGCTCAGGCTGTCTTGGAACTCGGTATGTAGAACTCACAAAGATCCACCTGCAAGGAATTCACTCTTTGTGAGTTCAAGGCTAGCCTGGTTTACAGAGTAGTTCCAGGACAGCTGGGGCTACAGGGAGACCCTGTCTCAAAAAGACCAAAAAAAAAAAAAAAGATCCACGGTGCCTCTGCCTCCCAAGTAAGTGCTAGGATTAAAGGCGTGCACCACCACACCTGGCTCTTAAATCTGAATTTTCAAACCCTGATGCATCCCGTCTGCATGGACGAGTCTATCTAAGGCTAAATTCTGCCCATCCTGTTTCAGCATGGGTAGTGAATGTTGGAGCGTGTCGGGAGGTCTAGGCAGTGGAGGCCACCCAGGAGACTCAAGCAGGTGAGATGGAAGCACAGAGCTGCCCTGGAAAAGATGGATAGAGGTGTGGATAAGCTGCAGTTGCAGCTAGGGCACCCGGCGGGTGTGGATGTGTTGTGCTGTGCTATGCTGGGGAAGCTTCTTGGCCTGACAGCTGCAGTGTTGCCCATGTGGTTCAGGTGAGCTCTCAGTTGCTCCAGCCCTACCAACTTGCAGGCCTGTGTGCTGAATATCTCGATAGTTTACTTCCACCTTGAGAGGTACAGGTCTGTCTTGTTCACGCATAAATTTGACTTGATTATTCCACCTTGAAAAGTATATATGAGTCTGTACAGTTCAGACATGGTATATCTGAGCATCTGATCATAGGAACTTTGGTTGCAGCTTAAAATTTCGAGACCTATTCTCTTTTTCAAAAATTGCTGTTTATTTTTATTGTCTCTGTATGAGTGTTTTGCCTGTATATGTGCACATGCACCAGGAACTGGAGTTTTGGATGGTTGTTAGCTGCCTTGTGGGTGCTGGGAACGAAGCCCAGGTCCTCTGCAAGAGGAATTTTGAGGATTGTTTATATTAATCTTGGTGACATCACTGGGGCATGTACTAACTCCTTCATCAAGTGCTATGGCAGCAGCAGGTGCATGTAGCACACTCACCTCAGCTAACTTCCCCAAGTTCCAGGGCTGAAGCAGACATAGGAGGATGCCTGTTTAGAAGTGGCCTTCTTTGCAAAAGCTCCTCTTTAAATGTGTTCCTCTTTGGAAGTAGAGTTCTGTTCCATTCAAAGTGATATATTGGTAGGGATAGATTCTGTGTAAACCCAATAAAATAAATGCTCTATTTTGCTGTGGCTATTTTTTTTTTTTTTTTGGAAGTTAATCGAACGCCAGTGCCCATGTATCACTGTGCTGTGGTGCTGACCTTGCCCCATGAGCAGAAGAGCTCTAAAACAGTATCAGAGCCATCTCGACATGAGGAGATTCTTTATCCTGCCAGACATTGGTTCCTTGTTTAGTTAGATCCACTGTGTGCCTGGTGCTGTGGGCTCAGCTGTGATCAGGCTGCCCTGGGAAACCCCTCTGTTAGTGGGGCTGAGGGAGAGATGGAGCAACCAGCACTCACAGTCCTTGTGCTTGGTAGTCCTGTGGGGAGCTGCAGACCGTGAGGAGGCTCCATTTAGTTTTTGGCAGATAGGAAAGAAACAAAGGAAGGAGACAGAAAAATGTTAGTCATGTGGGAGATTTGAGGAGTCTGTAGAGAAAGGCCTGGCCATGGGTCTGTGAGGATGGGGCTATGGGAAGGAATGTGCAGATCCATCAGGCAGGGGCAATGGAGGGGAAGGAAGAACGAAATTTCTGTTCCTTACCCAGCAAGGGATGCGGGATGTGGTCAGGTGTGCAGTCCATTAAGCGAGAGTCTGCTTGAGGTACAGGGTATGGGGACATGAAGCTAGGATGCTTAAAACTCCAAACAGTGTTTGATCCAGCAATCTACCTGCATCTAACACACCAAGTACCAAGTCTATACAGGATTCTGCAAGGCCCCACTGGGCAGGTTGTTGTGATTTGTTCCTTGGGAAGCATCTGGGGTTTCAAGTCAGTGATGACTTGACTCAGCAAGCTTATACTTTTAAAGCAGGAAGGACAGAAGTCAGGCCTGGAGGTAGGAGTTGGGGGAAGAGCCAAGACAGGACCAGAAGGTTGGGCTGGAAGGGGGCAGAAGATAGGAGGGCGGCTGATTGCTGCCCAGCTGGAGAGTTTGATGTGTGGACCAGAAGAAGCTGAGGAGTGCTCTCCTCAGATGGGTGTCGCTGAGGCAGGCGCAGCCCTACGGGGTCTGCAGCACAGAAACAGCCTGCAGCACCTTCCTCTTCAGCCTCAGTGTGCCTTCTGCATTGTGGCCAGGGCTGTTTTTGAAAATGTGCATTTGTTCCCCCAGGAAGAAGATGGGCTTCGGATGAGAAAGGCAGTGCAGAGCAACAGCCCCGTCACCACACTGGCTGCCGCCGGGAAGGAGGAGGGCCTCAGCGCTCGGCTGCTGGCTCTGGTGGTTTTGTTCTTTATTGTTGGTGTCATTATAGGGAAGATTGCCTTGTAGAGGCCGCATGCAAAGGATGCAAATTGGATTGATGGATCTACCACATCATGGGATTTAAATTTATCATAACCATGCGTAAAAAAAAATTAATGTATGATGACATCTCACAGGTCTTGCCTTTAAATACCCCTCCCCACGCACACACACAAATGCACACACAAATATAGCATAATATAACAATCTTTTAGAAAGTTAAAAATGTATAGCAAATGGATGGGGGAAGAATGATCTGTTAATGAGAAGAGACACCGTGCTTAATGCCACAGTGGCACACCGTGGCTACCATGTTACACATGGGTAGGCCTTGGCACATGTCGTTGGATCACCTCTTTAGAGCAAGACTCTTTTCCTCTCCAGTGGGGGCTGGCCCATGGGAGTGGGGGCCCAGTGCAGCGAGGTGGGCCGTCCCCTCCACAATCAGCCTGTGCAGCCTGCTCCCACCGGCAGCTCCTCCAGACCTGCAGTTCCATGCAAGCCATCGGTTCCTCGGGACCACAGAGCTGCAGAAGCATTGCATGGTGGCTGCATCTCGTGTCATGAGTAAGAGGTGCGTGTGGACTGACCCAACACTTGGAAATCAAAGTCTGTGCTTTGTTCTCTTAAAGGGACCAAGCTAAATTGCTGTTGGTTCATGTAGTGAAACTGATCGATTATCAGAGACATGTACTGCGTACTTAACTTATTTAATGTATTTCATCTCATGTGTTCTCATGTCCATAGTAATCAGTGCTACAGCCTAGAGGTCACTTGTGCTGCAGAGCACCCGTGGTGGGCTGGCACTGCTGTGGGCACTGGGCTCTCTGCAGGTTCTGGCTATGAGGAGGGTCTGTCTGAGTGTTGGAGGAGAGTGGCCAGTAAGTATTTCCTGTATCGGTCTGTTAACAGCTGCCCTGGGGTGGGGTGTTCCTTGTAGCGACTGTCATCTCTGGGCTATCCTGTCTTCTAGATTGTTCTTCCTCCACTCTCGGCCACCACTCATCCTTCCCGCACACAGGCCAGGTCTGACCTGCCATCCTCAGGATGAATGAGGGTGAGGGGCACAGGGTGGGGGTGGGGAGTGGGTGGGCTCCTCAGCAAATCCATCTGCTGGTAATGGAGAGACTTGACTGTGAATTAATTTCATGCCGTAAAAGACCAATCCAATTCTGTTTAACTATGTAGCATCTTAAAAAGAAGAAATTAAAATAAAGCCCCCAAATTAAGAGTTCTTTTGTCATTTTGTCACATTTGCTGTGTGGGGGATTATTATTATTAATCATCGTTAGTGTGCTATGGAAGGTTGATTTTAAAATGAGCTCTATCAGTGAGAAATGCATGTTTAATGATTTGACTCTACACACACATCTGTGTGTACGTATATATTACGATTATATTTTCTTTGGTTGGCTTCAGCTGACAGTATGGAAATAAAGCTTCTGCTGTCTCAGGCCTGATGCCCTGGTCCTTCCATGGTCTTGACCTTCAGTGACTGGTGCAGGGCATGTCTAGCATGAGCCTGGGTCTGACAGACAAGTCCACCTAAAGGAACACAGTCCTGAGATACTCTGAGCCACCCTGCTGCCACGTCCAGCTGGCTAGCTGGACTCTGTTGGAGTGAAGTCTGCTTGTCTGGTTAGTAGCTTCCCTTCTCTCAGAACCCCATGTTCACAGCGTGTGCTGAGCGGCCCTGGTCTCTACCAGGCACCTAATGCTCAGGTGGCATTGAGCATGTGGTGGCTGGGGAAAGCCATGTCCTTATCACTAAGTCTCCAGGGTGCTCTCCATCTGGTCTGGGGATGGGAAAGCCTGAGCCGAGAGGCCTGGCTGCTGCCTGATTTCCCCTTGGACTAAAGTTAGACAGTGGAAGGTGCTGACCACTTACTAGCTTCTGGGCCTTGCAGGCCTTGAGTAGAGTGATTTGGAGGGTTTCCGTCAGGACCTGGGGTGCGGTCTAGCTCCATGACACCAGAGCAGAATCTACAGACTGTTGTTGGGATGGAGGTATGTATTCACAGGAACAGCCAGCTGCTGAGATAAAGGCAAGCCTGGGAGGCTGCCGTGCCGTGGATGGTAGAAGGTAGTGATTCCGTGGTTAGGAGAAGGCACTCAACTCATCACATGCTACAGACATTTTTGCTGCAATAGCAATAAAAATCTCAAGATGCTAAGATGTCTTTCCCCTTTCAGAGTCCTCAGAAGTCTCCTCTTGTAGAAAACAGGTGTAGATGAGTGTGTTAGTTGGTGGAAACTTCAGGAAGAGAAGCGAGAAGCAAGGTGGGAGTGGGTCATTCTTTGTCATCCTGGTCTGTAAGATGTGTGCCAAAAGAAAAAAGATGTTGGAGGAGGCGTTGCTCACACTTGGGGCTCTTTGAAGAGCCCCAAACTCTCAGGAGAATTGGGAAGGGCCTGTACATTTGGGGTGCCTTGTCTGAAGGGACCAGAGACGAAACACTCAGGCAGAGGTGAGCGTGGCACTGTTGTAGTGGACTGCCACACCCAGAGGAGGGACTTGTCGGAAGGCCTGGGTAGGGCAAGCTAAGACTTGATAGGTGTAGGCCAGGAGGCAGCCTGGGCAAGCTCCCCTTGGTTACCAGCACACTGGTCCTGGTTTTAGAAATGCCAGCCACAATGCTCACTGCTGGAAGCAGTAGCCAAGCCTCATCAATTGTTGTCCATAAGCGCTGAGCCATCTCTCCAGCTCCCTGTCGATTGAATTTTTTTAAGTTGATAATTGAAGCTTGGAACGCTACAGACTGCCTTTTAGAGACAGCGGGGCCTGTTATCTGTAGGTGTGAGGACTTGGCTTGCATTTTTCCCCTCCTAGTTTGCATGTTTTTCCTCTCTGGTCTTCTGAACTGCTAGCACTAGCAGTAATAAATACTGATAAAATCAAAATTGATTTTTACCAGCGGACAGTTTATGCCTAGAGAGACGGCTTATACCTACATAACACAGAGGGGGAATGCGGAGCCTCCAGTGAGCCGTGGAAACCAAACGCTTCCAAACAAATCCTAGGAACAGAATTGCTACGGGAAGATATCAGTGCCCAGCCTGCAGGCTGTGTTGAGTCAGACAGAACTGAACACAGCCAGAGCTCGAAGCTAAATAGCCCTTCAGATTAATTCAAAAACAAGCTCTGTGTGTGTGCACACGTGTGTGTGCACACGTGTGTGCCATGTGTGAGTAGCTTGTCAGTTTCCAATGCTGCCTATATTTTTTGCACACAAATCTTGGTGTTTTCAAACTCAGAATTTATACCAAAATACAGTGCCATTTGTCATTTTCAGCTCCCTCTCCAAACAACTGGCCCAAGTACAAATTTCTGGTTATGGTGTGCAGAATTCTTAGTTTGGGAGACAGAGGTATTGGGGGGGAGGGAGAGAGAGAGGTAGGTCTGTGACTTAGGTCACTGTATTCCTGAGTGACATTTTACCCCACCCCTTCTTCATGGAGACCAGCGCTCACCCTGCTGTCAGAGGTGGCCATGTCTCTCCTGCCTGGCCTTTCCAGTTAAAGGAGGGGAACTGGGTACAACTTTACAACTAATGGAAAGGCACCTCTCAGAAGAGACTCATCTTAATTGCACTTGGCTGTGTTCGATGTTGCTGAGAATGAATGCTTCCAAAGCCAAGCAGAAATGAAATTGTGTTTAAAAGTCCCCTGCAGAGCATAGATGGATGGGTGCCATTCGCTGAGCACCGGCTTCACCTAGGCCGGCCATCACTGTCCGGGAAACAAAAAGGGCAGTGTTGAGATCATGGCCGATGGCTCCCTCAGGGGTTCCCTGGCCTGATTGGATTTGGAGAAGGTTTTTTTTTTCTTCCCTCCCCAGACAGAGCTGCTGCGGTGGGATCTTTGTCAGCCTCACCCTGGCAGTGCAGAACCCGAGTGCATGCACACGTTGAACTCTGCTTTGCAGCAGCTCTGACCCCAGGGGAGAAGGAAGACTCCAGCAGGTTAAGCTGGACGAGCTTTTAGTTCAGAGCTCCGCAGTCCTTGCCTGTGTCTGCAGCAGGTTAAGCTGGACGAGCTTTTAGTTCAGAGCTCCGCAGACCTTGCCTGTGTCTGCATGCCAAGGCACAGCTGGAGCTCTGGAAACCACGGAGGTGGAACCAGGGGAGGTGTGTGCGGGACTGGCAGGCGCCTCGGCTCAGTAGCACCATCTTGTCTGTCTCCCCTCCCCCACACCCCCAATCTGATGTTTCCTTTTCTTGGGTGTGCAAGGGACAGTCAGTCAGTTCAGTTCTTTGGCCTTACTTGTCCTGCTGGGGACTGAACTTACTGCACATGGTGAAGACATTTTTCTCACTGCTTTAGAAAGAAAATTCGCCTGTGTCTTCGAGGTGAGGCTGCTTCATCTGGAGGCTCTTCATGACGTGTAACTTAAATACGAATGTGAGCACTTCTTTAAAACTGGCCTGACAGTCGTGGCCTGTGAAGTTTGAAGATGGACAAGTTCACGGTGGCATGGCCCTCCCTCTCACCTCCCACTCATGCTCAGCGCACGAGGCTCGGCCACCAAGAGCATTAGTTGGGGTGCACAAGGTGGCCTCATGCCTGCGTGAGGGACCCAGATAGCCATCTCTACAGCACTTTAGATACAGTTTTCACTTTGGTTCACTTCTTATTTCCATAGCAGTGGGACTTTAAGCCATTTCAAAGGCAAAGGCACACAGGAACAGCTGTGTGTTACAGTTAAAAGCAAAGCCGGTGGAGGTGGAGGAAAGGTGGTCTTGATGAATATAATTACCTTAGTTTTTTTTCCCCTTAATGGAATTAATTCATTAGAATACGTCTGCTTCCAGTCTGTAGAAGAGGAAGGAAAAGCAAGCTACAAAACCCACAGCTATTATCCAGCTTGCCGTAAATATTTGCAATTATGATATCTTGGAATGTTGCCACAGTGTGGATGATGCTGATGAGAAGATGTCAGCGGAAAAAGCAGTACTTCGGGAGCATTGAGCTGCCGCAGGGTAAATACTGAGGTTTGTTTTTGAACCAGCAGAGCAGACGCCGATCCCGTAACAATGCCCTGTTACAGTTGCTGCACTGCACCGCAGGGCTGCTGCATGTTGAATCATCTTGCTAATGGATGTGGGTGCAGGATGCATGCTCTCCTGCCTGCATCCCGATGAGCCTCAGGAGCTGGCCTGGCCATTCAGGTACATCTGCAGCCTCATCTCCCTGACACTCAAAGCCACGGCTGGCCGAAATGAAACAAATTACCTGTTACTTTCTGTTTACTGTCTAAGGGAGACAAGTCAGATCTCCCAACTAAGGGAGACAAATCAGATCTTTTAACACAATCTCATTAAGGCATAGTGCTAACAAGAATACAGAGCTTACAGGACTACAAAGATGATGAATTAGCATGCGTGCTCCACATCAGCTCGCCCACTCTCCCTGTGACAAACAGACCTCTTTCTTCTTTATGGACGGGCTGCTTGCATTCTCATTCTTTTGCTTTTTAGAGGTAAACTAAATTCAGTTGTTAACCCTCTAGCAGCATTTATTAGAAAGCCTTTTTCCCATTGAATCTCTTACATGGACTCAAAGGTCAGGATTTATTGTTTGTGATACTGAGATGGTGTGTACAGAATTGCCTTCTGGTGTTCATGATCCACATAGACACTTCTCAAGTGCTTTTTCTATCTTCCATACTGGGTGAGGTGCTGAGAAACTAATCGGAGAGTCACTTGGGTTCTGTGTGTTTCGTTGGTAAGCAGTGTGGTCTAACAGTAAAAAATGCAGAATGGACTGGCCCACCATTTCTGAGGCTGGTGTTTCTTTTTGTTGTTGTTGTTGATGTTTAAATACAATTTATAGACTGCTGCTACTCGGAACTTCCTGTAACAAACACAATAAAATGAAATGTGCCCTTCACCACCTCTTTCCTTTTTGAGTAGAGAAATGCTCTTGATGCATGCCGTTCCCTCTGGCTTCACATCTTTCTTATCTCTGCAGCCTGTGACTGTGTTTGTGGATCCCACCTCCGTTGTACATCAACACTAAGGATTATTTCAAGAGATCTCTTAGAATGGTTTCATTTTCATAATTTCTCCTTTATGTATTTAAGTTGTATTTCCTGTTCTGACATGGAACTCATTTACAGAGTTGGTGCAGGAAAGAAACTCTTGATCCTCCTGCGTTTTGGTTATCTGATGTGTGATAAATCCATGGTTTTATGGCTGACTTTATGTTCCCAGAGGGAAGGAGACATATTTCTGCACTGGCCAGGCTAAAAGGGCCATTCACAGCAGGGCCCCTCACACGTTCTGTCGGGTTGATGAGACCTGCCCTGTCATAAAATTTTGTATGACCTGTCTCCACATTATGTTCAATAAATTCTGTGCTCTGAATATATTTAAAGGATGCTTCGGTGTAAAAATTATTTTGAACGGATGGCTTGAGAGCATGAGGTATGCCACAGAGAATGTTCCAGAAGCCCATTGCTCCTCCCCTTCCCCCCCAATAGGAAGAGAACTTCAATGAAAATCATAGGTCCTGCACCAGAGACCAGATTTAAAAGATGATTTAGGTCAGCTGCCATATTCATGTGATGAGGAATTGACAGACAGTGTCCATCTGCATGGGGCTTCTTCTGCATGCCCGGACTTCCCCATTGGGAAGGCAGGTGTCAGGGTTTAGGGAGTGCTGGTGTGGTGAGCAGGCTTCTGTCAGTTAAGTCATGGCGGCCATTTCTCCATCTTACAGTGTTATGTTGTGAAAGCACTCACAAAGACAAAGACAATCTTAACTTCCTTTTTATGTTTTTCGAGACAGAGTTTCCTCCCTGTAGTCCCAGCTGTTCTGGTACTCCTGGCTTTGAACTCACACTGATGTACCTGCTCTGTCTCAAGTGCTGGGATTAAAGGTGTGCACCACCATGCCCAGCTAATTTTAACTTATTAAGGAAAATAAACACAGGGGCTAGGATTTCATGCAATATCAAAGGACACACAGTACCACACCAGCCCTTCACCCCACAGTGCCTTCCTCTCTCCAGGGTCAGTCTGAGATTTTCCATTTGTTGCTTGACTTGAGTTTTCCTCTTGGCAGGCCCATAAAGTCCTGCCAGCAACTTGCCTCTTCCAAATGTATCTTGGAGGCCATTTTGTGTCAGCACACTAGGCTTTGTGGTCATCCTCCAAACTTTTCCTCCATCTGCTGTGCCCATAACTCAGTCTGCTGGGATGTCTTGAGGCAATTTTTGGACTGGGTGGTACATACAGCTGTGCAAATGAACCAGGACACCGTGGAATTGGCTCCGAGAAGGCATTTGGACATGGGGAGTCTGTAATTTGGAGTTTGGTAGCCCACTCTTACTGCTTCCCAAAGAGGACAGGGCCATCACACTCCTGTTGGGCTCCTTCCCTGCCCCTTACCAACGTGTCACATTTGTCTTTGGTCATCTGAGAAGTACATAGGGTATTTATTTATTTATTTATTTATTTACTGTATTTTTGAGGCAGGGTCTCCCTTTAGTCCCAGCTGGCCTGGAGCTCTCTCTGTAGACCAGGCTTGCCTTGAACTCAGAGATCTACCTGCCTCTGCCTCCCGAGTGCTGGGATTAAAGGTGTGCACCACCGCAGGGTGCCCTTATTTTTTATTGCCTAGTCCCCAGCATCCAGTCACAGCTGTACCCAGACATACATGTGTGCACAGACCAGGCTTCAGATACACACAGGCACACACATGCCTCTAGGGGAGCTATGGCCATTGTCATTTGGCACCATGCATGCAATGTCTTGGTCCTTGCACACCTTCCCTTGAGTAAGGACACACAGCTGTGCCTGTGAGTCAAGGCCCCTTGACGCCCCCAAGACCTGTAGTGAAGTCAGGCTGGAGGATGAAGGCTGATTACACGCGAGGCAGTGGCAAGGTGATGGAAAGGAGGGGTTCAGGGCACAGCTCAAGACTGCAAATTCTCCTGAGGAAACTGCAGCCCAAGGTACAGGGAGTGGGTGTGTGTGGTGTGCGTGACCCCATGGTCAGCAGCGTGTGCTCTCCTCTCCAGCTGTACCCACATCCTGGTGACCACACAGGTCCCTTATGTCCCTGTGGTCCTTTCTGCCCAACGTATTGAATGAGGTAGCAGATAGGCAGATTTCACCTCCCTGTGGTTCGGAGGCTGATGGGGGCACTGAAAGAAAGGTGAGATCCTGATAGTCAAGAGTGGGCGCTGGGGCGGTGACAAGTCTTATAAATCACCGGAAGGAGCTAATCTGAAGTAAGTACCCCGACTCACCGTTCTGTTTTGTTAGTGCATTAGAAGACAGATCTGCCACTTGCGGCTTCACCCTCGAGCCTTAATGGAGTGAGGCGCTCATCATAAGCCGAAACACCCTCCAAAATTGCACTTAGAGCCCAGGCTTGCTTTTCTCATGTAGAACTTCTGTTTCTGTTTTCTTAGCAATATTTGACCACTAAATCACTTCAAAGAAGAAAAGGAAGAGTAAATATTTAGAGAAACACAAAATTAGTGTTTAGGGACTTTTTAAAAAACGGGCCTTTATAAAATGTTAAGAAAATGGGGGGGGGCTGGGGAGATGGCCTAGCGGTTAAGAGCGCCGACTGCTCTTGTAGAGGACCTGGGTTCGATCCCCAGCACCCACATGGCGGCTGAGAACCATCTGTAACTCCAATTCCAGGAGAACTCCAGTTCCAGGGGAATCCAACACCCTCTTCTGACCTCTGCGGCATTGCACGACGGGTACACAGACCTACATGCAGACAGTACATTCATACACATACAGAAATAAATAAAAATTTTAAAAAATGTGTGGGAAGGCAAGGGGCTTTTCAAAGCCCAACCCTACTGCGTGCCTACCCCACCCCTGCAGTCACGTGAGCTCCTGAGTGGTTCCAAACCAGGCAAGTGTTTTCAGAGTCTCCAGTGCTCTGCTCTATTCGCCACATGTCCACTCTGCACACCCCAGGTCCACCATTGCATCTCCAGTGTCCCAAATTCCTCTTCCCTGGTGGGTGTGCCCTGTGCAGCATTAGACTCAATTGGGACTACATGTACGCACCCATGGATATGTAGGTAGGTATGTAATTTTTTTTCTTTTTAACCAAAGTCTTTTGTGTGTATAATACAAGAAGCCAAATGTGTCTAATGACCTCAAAGTGAAGCTCAGTCCATACCACCCCGGGTTTCTACTGCCCACAGGCAACCTGGCTAGCACTTGAAATCCTGCCATCAACACTTATGGTTCCAAACCATGTGCTTACCTGGGCTTTTAACTCCAGATATCCATTGTTTACCTCCAATGCAAGATAAGGAGATGACTGGACTCTCAGCCCTGTCCCAAGCACACTGGTCTGGATCCCACTCCCTCTCCCAGAGCTAGGCCATAGCTTTCAGTGAGCACACTGCAGTCTTGTCGACAGCTGAGCTCCGGACACTGACGTTGTTCTAGTTCCCTCTTCTGCATAACTTTACTTTGACTGGAGTTACCCATTTGTAGTGTCTTCCTGCCCACTTTTCTATGTATAATGAATTTAGAACCAAACCCTGGCAGAATGTAAGTCTGCATTCACACATCTGAATGATGATTTTCATTGTCTTAGAAGTCACTGCCACCCCCATTGCTTTTCTCTACTGACGCTGGCCAGGCCTGCTGCTTACACACTTCACACACTGTCACCAGCAACCGCCTTTGCCCTATGGGGTTGAATTTCCTCCTTTTAGATCTGCATTTTCCTTTTTCATGTTAAGTCTTTTCCACTATGCAATTTCCCCTCTTCTGATTCTTTTAAATGGTCACTTTATTGTAATAAACTCACACATAAAAACATCACACAGCTAGTTTAAGGCAGCCACTCCAACATTTGCTGAAACTATGGATCTCAGTGGACTTCTGAAGCATGGAGCTTCAGTTAGGATTTTATACTTCTACTACCAATTACATTGCCAGTCACATATACAGTACACACACACACACACACACACACACACACACACACATACACACACTTTACATCCTCTTTGATGGCTCAAGTTCTTTGGCCTGCATTCTGTCCTTCCTTACCACCTAATACTGCCTTCTCAATGTCCTTTCTAAATATTACATTGTATCTACCCTTATGCTTATTTATATATAAACAAACAAATCTTTTTCCATCAGAACTAAACTACACTGTACGCTAGGATCTGCAATGTGCTTGTCTTGTTCTGAGTTTGGCTCACCTTCCAAGTCTCTATTTTCCTGCGTATTTCATTTTTCTTTACAGCTGAATAATATTCCATGTTGTATATGTAACATATGGATTAATAGATTAACTATTTGTCAATGTCTTCATAGACATCTAAGTTGGTTACATTTCCTTGCTGTCCTAAGCAGAACAGCAGTAAACATGGATGTGCACATATCTCTGTAGTAGGACATGGAGTTGGGAGGTTATATGCACTGGGACAGGATACTTTCTCTCTTACTGCTTTGTTTGGTCAGAGCCTTGTCCTTTAGTGGTCTTTGAGAAAGGAGAATGTAGGACATAATTTTCCTAAGAAAAACTCTTACTTGAAGCTCTCCCAGTCTAGCTTCCTTCTTTTGTCTTTTTTTTTTTTAATTTTATTTATTTTTGTATGTGTATGAGTGTATAGTCTGCATGTAGGTTTGCGCACCTGTGTCGTGCAATGCCGTGGAGGTCAGAAGAGGGTGTCAGATTCCCCTGGAACTGGAGTCCTCCTGGAATTGGAGTTACAGACGGTTCTCAGTCGCCATGTGGGTGCTGGTGATTGGACCTGGGTCCTCTACAAGAGCAGTCGGTGCTCTTAACCGCTAGGCTATCTCTCCAGCCCCTATCTTCCTTCTTAGTTGGACAGTTGGACTGGGTATAAAAGACAAAGTTGGACACGATTGAGGATTCTGAAAGCATTGGAACAGTGCTTCGCTGCATCCCATGGTCCCCTTAATGAACCGAATCCATCCAAATCCTGGGTTTTATTTCTGAGGCAAATTTTTTCAACTTTCATGTCCAAACTTTTCTGCTAGCATGTTTTTAATTTTCCAAAAGTTCTTTTCCGGGTCTTATTTGTGAATGGCAAGTGGCTCTTGATATGCATATAGAAAGATAGATATACATAAACATGTACACATCATTAACTGTGTGTGTATACATTTGGGTTTCTAGTATATATAATGTGTGGGGTTTTTTGTTTTTAAGAAAAGGGGGTCTCTTATAGTCCAGGCTGGTTTTGAACTCACTACATGGCTAAGGCTGGCCTTAAGCTCCTTCTGCCTCATCCTCTCAAATACTAGGATTTCAGGTCTGCATACCATATCCAGCAGATGTATATATTTTTATCACTAAAGATGTAGCTCTTTGCTATGTGTTGTTCTGTAAGAGGAACTGGGAAGTGGTAGGGTTTTGTCCCTTTTTTGTGATGCTGTGGAACCCAGGGCCTTGTGTGGTATCTAGAAGGTTAAGATCTGCCCCAACCCTGGCTGCTGCCTTTGTAGGAGCCAAGTATACTAGGAGGCTGTGCACTCACATTTAATTTGTAGCATTTATCACCTCCTATGTTTTTAGCATGACACTCTGCTCTGGGCTATCACTAAGTCCAAAGATCGTAGGTTTGAACTCTTAGTTCTCTCCGGGGCTCAGGGACTGACTCTGATGGGTATAGGTCTTTTCACAAACTTAGAAATGCTGCCAGGACTCCCTGTATCCAGCCCCTCTCCTCTCCTGGTTCCTGAGGTGGCTCAGACTTTAGGAAGACCTGTGGCACAGTGGACTTGCTTCTGAGCCACACCCTGACCACCTGACAACTGACTTTCTGAGGATTACCACCAGCAATAAACTCCCTTCTGGCCCAGGTTCAGAATCTCACTCACATCCTGCTACCACACTCACCATTTTCTGTTTAGCCATGAGCTCCCCCCCCTTTTTATTAATTTTCCATGATTTATTAGAATTTGTGAAAGAAGTACAGGGCAGAGCACTTGCACAGGACTGGCTTCAGGGCATGCTTGGAGAGCTTTCTAGGATGCAGCCACAGGAAGGCTGCACAGTTGATTACACCTTGTTACCTTGTTTCTTCACTTTAGGGATGGAAAAGATAGCAGATATAAGACAAGGTGGTATTCCTAATACCCAGAGGAAGAGCCAGGGCCCTGGAAGGAGACCCTCTTGGATGAATCATGTCTAGCCTTTGCATCCCTGGCTCAGGCTGGATGTTGTGGAGCCACTGCTGAGAAGCTGTGGGCAGAGCTTCAGGGTGAAGATCCAAGACTTTGTCTATGCTTCCTGCGTGGGACTTGGGGCCTCTGAGTCTCCTTGGAGACTCTGGGCCAGTGCCAGATCCTGTGGTCTCTTGTTCATGGGGAGTTGTCCTCAGAGCTGTTCTAGAAACAGCTGTCTAGGTGTCCTCCAGTCCCCATGACTGTGTTTGGCTTTGTCCATCATATTAGAAGAAAACGAATAACTCATTATTCCAAGCCAGCATGAGGAGGAGGAGGATGTGGTTGACACTATCTTTGCATTCTGAAGCCCTAAACAGGACCCAGAGCTGTTTGTTCACTTAGTGATGTTTACCAAGCTCCCACTGTGCTAGGTGACATTGCACACTGGAGGCCCAGCTGGGACCTCAATAGGAGGCCTACAAGCCCGGAGCTCAGGGTAAAGAGGATGCTAATAAACAGGATGTTGGTGATAAATGTGTGATGAACGTGGAGGGGTGCCCAGCTGGCTGGGCAGGAGCTGGAGGTGGGGGGAGGTAAGTTGACTGAGCACTACTAGCTGGGGGTTGTGGGGAGCAAGTGTGACCATAGAGCACAGGGCAGGAAGGAGAAGGATGCCTGAACACCGGGAAGGTGAGTTCCCCAATGTGGACAGTCATCGTCTTCTGTCTGTGCAAGAGGGTCTTCAATCTCTCCAGGCGACCTCCTCTGGGCAGATGGGAGATTGAGAGCAGCTGCCCAAAGCCCAGCTCTAAGTGGGAACAGCTCCCCCTCCCCTCCCCCAGCCTACATCAGTGACACTAATGGCCGTCCATCGGTCCCTGCCAGGGCCCTAATGCAATTCCACCTGCGTCAGAGGCTCCAGCCAGAGCCTGAGTCACCCCGACTCCCGGTAGAGGACGCACCAAGTGGCCCCACGTCACCAGCACACGCTGCTGCTCAGCACTCTGGCACCGCTGGGAGATTAAACACATTGGCTTAGAAAAAGGCAAAGAAATAACTTCTCTTGATAACCAGCATCTGGTAGTTAATGGGCCTCTGAGAGCTGTGTACAATTTAAACTTTTTATTAAAAAGAAAAAAAGCTCATTTGCTCTCCTGGGAGTTGCACTATGAAATTATCAACTGCACGGGTTTCGCCCCCCTTTAAACGTGACCGCACATACAATGAAGAACATTAATTTTGTTTTGTTTTGCTTGAAGCAGGAGGACTTGGCTTTTCTGCTGAGAAGAGTGCTCTTGGGTCCCTGTGCAAGGGTGGAAGGGCCTGGGGGTTCTGTCTGGAGCCTCTGCCCACCCCTTCTCTCCTTGCTGAAAGGAAAGGGCTGTTAGCTTTTCTTCCATCGGCTGTCAGCTCTCAGCACAGACCCCTAGAGAAGGGAGTAGCTTAGCTCAGCTGAGGCCAGTCAGAAGCGCCTCTCTCATCCGGCATGCCTAACAAGGGGCTCATGCCTCGCAGTGTAGCTCAGAATCACCTTCCTGTTACAACAAGGACCCCCTCCCTCCCTCTAGGAAACCCAGATCTTTGGTTCAAAGCCAAGGTTCTGGGTCTTGACTTACTGCATGACCTCAGGCTAGCCCCCTCTGAACCTTCATGTCTCCATGTGGAAGAGACAGAGAATCAACACCCCTCTCCAACTCAGCCTCCCCCAGCCAGGAATGCCACACAGGGCCTGTGACTTTCACTGGTGTCACTACCCTTGCGAGTCAGCTGTCTTTGTGGAGGCCCTCTCCACTGGGCAACTGGACCCAACCGGGAGATGCAGGAGTGGGCCCTGTCCTTTCCCTGGGAGCTAAACTCCAGAGGAGCCAGAGGGCAAACATGGATAAAAATGAGACCCTTTCAGACAACCATGGACATGTATTAGAAAGACCCTAAAACAGTGATGAGTGGAAGAGGGAAAGGGGGTAGTGGTCTGGAGTAACTGGTTCTGGGGTAGCGATGGGGTTCCTTGAGGTGATAATGCTTGGTTTGAGACTTGGATGAAAGAAAAGAGCCAAGCACTTGCAGGCCTGGGGCAGGAGGGTGGGGGGAGGCAGAGAGACTGGGCCTGTTCAAAGGCCCGAAGACAGCCCAGATCAGTGCCATTAAGAAACAGAAAGGCAGGTGCCACCAGGGTGTGGGAGCTGTGGCTCAACCTTGCAGGTGACGTGATGCAGAGCTGGGGTGCTCTGAGTGCAGTCGATGCTGCACTCAAGGTGGCCAGGGCAGGGAGGGCACTGCTGAGAGCTGGGGTTGGCCTCCGCTGGCTCTGCTGTTCCTCACACAGTCTGACAGACACTCTACTTCTTTCCTTTGGAACATAATCCCCTTGGTTGACTTTAATAACCAGTGAGAACATTTTTCAGGCTGTTTAATTTTATTAAAAGATTCAAATTTGATGATGAATGTTGGCATGGTTGCTTCAAGCCTTGGATACAAGACTTGCTCAGCCATGGATGTGTTCTCAACACCCACCATCATCCCCACTGAGACCCCTCACCCAACCCTCGTGTACTCCAAGACTGTAAATAATCTAATTATTTCTTGTACTTTGGTAACTATGCCAGGAACATTCATAGCTGTCTGAGACCCACAGAGAATATTAACTTGGTGTTTTTTTTTTTTAGAAGAATGGATAATAAGTTAGAGCAATCTCTGCTCTCCATGGACTGGTTGAACCCCATAGTCTCAGGGAGGCGAAGGGCTTCCCTCTGCATGCATCGTTAGCTTCATATAGGATTGTTCAAGATCTGTGATAAGAGACAGGGACGGGAGGAGGAAGGAGTTGAGAACAAGTGGCTCACAGTCCTAAAAACCCTTGAGCCCACCAGGACACCAGTTAATCTCACAGTGTGCAGATGAGGCTCTGGGCCCATGAGCAGGCTCCCCACCATGACAACAGCCCCCCCACCTCCCGCCAGCAGAGGGGAACACGATAGTGGTCGAGGCCAGGCTTGTGGGGCTCTGCCTCCAAATGTTGTCATTGTAGCCTGGTGGCCTTGCCTTCCCCCTAGGGTGGCCCCAGAGATGCATGGAGCACTCTTCCCCTTCTGTCGACAGCAGTAGTCTCTGGAAGAGGATGTGGGGCTAATTACAGAGCACATCCTGCTGTCACTATCATTAGTATTAATTACTTTCCAAAGGCAGGAATGCGTTTTTCTCTGTGGACTGTACCCGCTGTGGCCAGCCCCGAGCTCAAGGACGCTCTGCGTGGGCACAGGAGGCTCAGAGGCCAAAGCCTGCTGGGAGAGGCCAAGGTCCCAGCTCAGGCCAAGCCCTCTCTATGTGCTCAGTGGCCTCAGAGGACTGAATTTATCCATGTGCAGTGTTGCCAGCTTGAAGTCTGACTTGCAGAAGCACAGGTAGATACAGAAAGATGCCAACAGTCAGAACTCAAGAAAGCCGACTGCCCCAGAGAGACAAGCCCTCTGCCAGAGAGCTGAGAAGCACTGAGAGCCCGAAGCGGCATCTTTAATTCATGCCTTGGCTGAGTTTGTATTGCTAAATTCAAATTAATGATCTCTACTCCAGAACCCAGAATGTAGCTGTGCAGCAGGCGGTATATCTGTGCATAATCATCAGGCATCTTCTCCCTCCCATCTCAACATCCCGGTGAAGAAGGGAAGGGGGACATGGGGTGTCCCCTGACTGGTACCTGCCAGCTAGATTCTAACCATAAGTTGGGATTAAAACAAGGAGTAGGGTTTTAGAAACGCGACAGATTTTGCAGCCACACTGAAGCATGTGGTCTGTGACCCTGGTTTTGGTTTTACTGTGCTATTAAGCCCCATGAGATGCAAGCCAAGCTAGAGTGACAGTATGAGCAGCTGAGAGAGAATAGAGGAGGAGGAGGAGGAGGAAGAGGGGGAGGAAGAAGAGGAGGAAGAGGAGGAGAAAGAGGAAGAGAAAGAGGAAGAGGAAGAGGAGGGGGGACAAGGAAGAGGAGAGGTAGGGAGAGGTGGGGAGGCATCTACAGGGCCACACAGTGTCCAAGGGGCCACTAGGGAGTCAAAGGCTGATGTCATAGCCACCCAGAGAAGGCCAGCTTTTGAGCCAGGAGCAGTAGAGGGAGAGGGGTGACAGGAATACGTGGTCCCCACCCACTGAGGGGCTTTTGCAGTGGGGGCCTGTGTTGTGAGGCTCTGCTGGGGTCTGAGGTCTGCCCCTGACAGAGCACCAGGGGTGCCTGGTAGGAGGTGGGCCTCTTCTCAGGAGTGTCAGGACTAGAGCCATCTGTGGGTCTCTGTCCAGTGAAGAGTAGGCTCTGCCCACGGAGATCTTGTTCCACTTTGAACAGCTCATATTCCGTATGTGGGAGCCTGATACCCAGTGGTAGGCACCCGTTGGTAGCCGTCACATCCCTCTCAGTGCCCACCGACCAGGCTCCTGGGCCCCCACAGCTGTTTGGCTCAGAGAAGTTGAGCATGGCTGTGGTGACCTGGTCCATGGGGGTCACATGGGCCCGTGTAACTTCAAACATCAGCTCCATACCACCGAGGACCCTGGGGGATGGTGTGCCCCTGGAGTAGTGGCCTGCAGCATACACGATGAAGGTGGGTTGACGGCACGCAGGGTCAGAGAAGTGATGGTAGTGTCCTTGCCAGGAGCGGTTTTGGTCATTGAAAGTGAAGAGGCGAGTGAGGAACAGCACGGCCGGCCTCGCCTCGCACCCCATGCTGACCCAGTGGCCGCCCAGGCGCAGTGGCAAGGCTGGCTGGGAAGGCAGCACAGGTGGGTGGTACTCATCCGAGCGGGCAATGAGACTGCAGGCCAGACAGGGCTGGGCATAGTGCTGCTGAGGGAGAAACAGGTGTCAGGCAGGGGCAGCGTGTACCTGCCTGGGCTCCCAACTCAGGACCCCAAGGCTAGGCAGCTGGAAGCCCTGGCCTGGTTGCTTAGCCCTCTGCCTCCTCTCCTCCAGCCAAGGCTTCCTTTTCTGTGCTTGGCTCAATAAGCTCCGCCTCCCCTGGGCCGCTGCGTATCCTGTTCTCCCTCCTTCAGATCTCAGTCCAGAGCCAGCCTGTACTTTATAAAGCAGCCTCAGAGCCTGTCCCATCGCCTCCTCCTCCTGGACAATCCCTTCTGGCCCCTCCCACTTCTGCATTAGACTAGAAGTCTCTAGGTGGCCTGCACCCATCCCCTAGGCCTCAGGCAAACACACACTGCTGATTGAATGAGAATCTGGTTGATGTCTAGGTGGAGCTTATGTCTGGATTTAGCGGTAGAGGATGGAGGCTGTTGGTCCCGTGTTTGTTTTTACATGTATATGTGCCTATACGTATAGTTCACACGTGCATGCAGGTTCGTGTGCCTTTATGTGCAGGTATATGTGGAGACTTGAGGCTGACATGAGGAGTCTTCCTTTGCCCTCCACCTTATTCTTTGAGGCAGAGTCTCTCAGTTGAACCCAAAGCTTGCTGAGAAGAGTTATCTAGCCAGGCAGCCTGCTTTGAGGATTACTATCTCTGCTTTCGGAGCGCAGAGTGACAGGCAGGCTGCCACATCTTGCTAGCATTTCCCTGAGTTCTGGGGATCCAAACCCCAGCTCTTGCATTTCCAATCTTGATCTGTTTCCGTAGCCTCCTCCCTCTTTTTTTTTTTTTTTTTTTAATAGGGTTTTTCTCTGTAGTACAAACTAGCCTTGAACTTGCTTTGTGACTCTGGCTGGCTCACATTCCTTGACTCTTCTATCTCTTCCTTTCTGAAATGCTGGGATTACAGGTGTGCACCACCGTACCTGGCCTCCAGGATTATTTATAACACAGAAAACCCGCCTCTCTGGAGTCCTGGGTTTAGCAGGGCCCCTCTGCTGCCGTGGGCCGTGTGCTGCTTGGCCCGGCTTTACTTAAAGTAGCCTGAGCTTCAGCTCTCCTGAGGTAGGTTTACAGTAAAACACGTCAACAGGAAACAGACACTAAATCAAATTGCGTGGGAGTCATCGGTGTACATTTTGGAGTGAGAAGACTGAGTAGAGGCCAGAAAGGAACCAGATACACTTTTTTTTTTTCCTTACAGGGAGCCACTTCCCAGAAGTCAGTGCATAGCCTCTTGCAAACTCAATGGCTTTGGTACAACCGCTGCCCAGAGCTGATCTGAGAACCAACAGACATTGCTGTTCCTCCTGTTTGTCAGGGAACCTTGGGACAGAGGTCTAAACAGTACAGGCAAGGGTGGGAAGGCGTTGTGAAATCATTCCATTTTGTATTTTTGTATGAAAAGAGAGAGAGAGAGAGAGAGAGAGAGAGAGAGAGAGAGAGAGAGATTTCCACAGATTGCTGCTGGGTGTTTGATGCCAAACAACTGGCATTGAGGAGTTCTGGGTGCGAAGGAAGTCTTAGCTCACTGAGGGTTTTGGTTTTTTATTTTCTGGTTTGGATTGATACACTTTCAGAAATCTTAATATTAATATTGACTTCTGTGAGCAACCTGAGCTTCAGTTTCCATAACTCAGGACACCTCAATTTCATTAGTATTATTATTTTGAGAGAGGTCTTACTATAACATCCATGCTGGCATTCTGGGTAATAGTCTCTGTCTCAGCCTGCAGAAGTCTGAGCTAACAGGTGTGCACCATTATGGCTGACTGTCTGGGAGGTTTTGACCTGGAGGACTTGAAGGCACTTTGAAATGGTTGTAATGGCGACAGACATGTTTGTGATGGAAGAAGCAATGGCAGTTAACCGGAGTGTCGGTAATTGGGAGGCCAGCTGATAAGAGTTCCCTCTAATTTAGGCCTTTTAACCCACATTCTGAACTGTGCTCACACTAATGTGTATTGACAGGACTAAATGCATGGCATTGACATATTCCCAGAGTTGCTCTTCCCTGCTACACAGGCACAGGCTTGCTCGTGCCCACACACGTGCATTACCCTCTGTGCACAGGGTCATTGGGGGTGATAGCTAGTTGTCTGGGCCAAGCGGTTCAGGGCATGGCAGAGATAGACTGAGAACCAGCCTTTTAAGGTGAACAAGGTATTTCCATTTCAAAGGCTGTGAAAGGAGGTGACATGAGACTCCTATCCTCACCAAACATCTCCAGGGCATCCTCTATAGACACCAGAGGCCCCTGTGTTAATAAACAAAGCCCCCGGTCTCGCACTTGCCAATTCCAGACTGATGTGAGCCTGTTTCACGAAGTCATTTCTCCCACGGCACATACCAATTTCTAATTAACCCTCAGAGCTGACACCAGCCCGTGTGACTCTGGTGGGGGCCTGGGCTGATTGATTAGGGTTCTATATCCAGGCAATAAATTTGGGGATCAAATTGGTTTTAAATTAACTTCTAAAAATGTTCGTGTTTACCATCTGGTTTGGGTCGTGGGCAAGTCTTGGGCCCAGGAGAGCAGAAGGCAACGACTGAGCCGCTATTTGGGGATTTATCTGCAGCATTTCCTTCTCTGAAATGACCTTCCTTCCCTCCCCAGGAGGGGGGCTGCCGAGAAGACCTTTAATTTAATGTCTGTGCATCTGCCGCTGCTTCACAATGCACGGATTTCTATGCGTCCTGCTCCTCAATCACTTCTCCAGCCTGTGTTGGCTACCCGGGCTGGTCAGGCAGCAAGAAAGGAAGGGACAGTGAGGCTTGAGCCCTGCCCAGGGAGGCTCAAAGCTGTCAGCCCTCATGGTATACCCAGTGGAGCGACAGAGTGGAGGCTTTCCTCCTCCAGGATTAGGACCGGAGCAGCATGGACCACTGGTTGTTGAAAAGGGAATAATTTTGAAGTCTCTCAAACAGAACTTTAAGGCTGACATTCTGACCCGGAGAACCCTGGCTTGTTCCCTCTCTGCCTCACAGATCATGAGTTTCAGGAAAGGGAAAGGAGGGCAGATGGGCTTGAGGTCTGCCTTGTCCCTCATGCCCACCCCTTCGGATACTGACAAACAGTTACTCCCAGGGACCAGAAGTTCCCCATTTGAATTGACTACTGAAGAACCTGCTGTGCAGTAGGCACTCAATATATGCTGCATGGTGGGAGGGAGGTCCATGGTGGGAGGGAGGTCCATGGTGGGAGGGAGGTCCATGGTGGGAGGGAGGTCCATGGTGGGAGGGAGGTCCATGATGGGAGGGAGGTCCATGGTGGGAGGGAGGTCCATGGTGGGAGGGAGGTCCAC
>VZQC01008058.1:1573320-1784963 GCA_009823505.1 Rhizomys pruinosus | reverse complement strand
TGTGTGTGTGTGTGTGTGTGTGTGTGTGTGTGTGTGTGTGTGTACCTGGTCCCTAGAGAGGTTCCTCTGAGCTCCTGAGGATGGCACTGGGAGGTACTAGAGTCCCAGCAGAATGCTCCAGTGCATGCACTGGAACTCCTGGCTTTAAGCAGACAGAGCGGTGCCACAGCTCTGTCCTGGTGAAAGGTCTAGTGCCCAAGTGAGGTGACAGCCAGGTTCCCTAACAGTAGTACTGAGTTTTAGAAGTGTAGCGTGAAGACCAGAGGGCTCGGGCGAGCTAGGGACTGAAGAAGACCCTGCCCGAGCCATTGTGGCCAGCAGTGGCGTGTGGGGTCCTGTGGGGACTATGAAGACCAGGTCCAGAAGAAGCAGGCTGAAAAGGACCAGACAGCCTGACTCAAGCAGGGGGAACAGCAATGTCCTGGGGCCAGCAGAGGAGAGGGGAGTAGGGTTAGATGGACTCTGGTCGTGGGTAAATCCCACAGGACTTGCTAGGCTGGGCACCAGAACACCCCCTCCCCCAGGGCCTCGGACTCACCAGGACACTCTGCAGTGGGCGCTGGTAGCCAGTGGGTCTGTAGTGTTGCCTCTCTGCCCAGTCTGTGTGGACATCCCCCAGGAACAGTTCCTCAACCAGCTGGGGTGCCATCCCAGCCTGTGGCTGCAGGTGACGCTGCAGGCGCAGCAGACTGAGTTCATGCATGTTGAAGCCAAGCGCTGCCATGCATTCACCCTGGACTCGGGGACTCAGCAACTCATACAGTGTCTCTGGCAGCCAGGCCCGAGCTGGGGGCAGCCGTCCCCTGCAGTTCTGACCAGTCTGGGTCCGGTTGAGGCGCCTGGCAATGTCCATCAGGGCATGATGGCTATGGAAGATGATGCCCACCTTGTGTAGATGGTAGTCAGCCTCAGTGGCACCCTGGGTGACCCAAGAGGCCCGGCGCAGGCGGACTTTGCCCTTGATAAGAAGCGAGTAGATAGGCTCCCGGCAGGAGGGGTCCCGATAGTAGAACTGGTGGGCTCGGAAGAGGCGGTTGGGATAGAAGGTGTAGGAGCGTGTGAGGAACTCTGGTCCCGGGCGCACCTCACAGCTGCTGGGGAGGAGATGGACGCTGGACAGGGAAATGAAAACCTACCTCGGTATTCCCTGTCTCTCTGGGCTGGGTTCCCACCTTCCCAGCCTTCTCCACTCAGGCCTGTGCCCTACAGCCTCAGTTTCCCCAGCTGGGGACCTTCTATTCAGTGCCTGGTGACCTTCATAAAAGCTATTTTCAAATCTCACAGTCCTAACTGAGGGGCTTTTGCTACCATCTGTCCCCATGCACTCAGCTCCCATGGAGCCCTGGCCTCTTCCCCACTGGGCTCCAGGGCCCCCTGATCCCCTCCTCGCCTTCTGCAAAGTGAGGAAGGGTAGAGGAAGAGCAGCATAATGAGGGGCATCTCAGGTGTCCCCGCTTTGGAGCTGTCCCCTTTCCCTTGATTTATTCACACAATAGCAAACTGTTTCTATAAAGGAAACAAAGTCAGACCAGATATATTATGGGGTCCAGACACAGATGATATGGAAATGACTGTGTCCAAACAGGGCCGGCAAGACAGCTCAGCAGGTAAAGTGCTTGCCACACAAGCCTGAGGACTCCAGTTCGTCCCCCAGCACCCACATTAAAAAAAAAAAAATCAGTGGTGGTGAACGCCTAGTGCTGGGGAGGTGGGGCCAGGAGGGTCCCTGGGTCTTGATGGAGACCCCTGTCCCAAAAATAAGGTGGAGAAAAATTGAGGAAGACACCTAGTACCCTTTGTTTCTAGGCACTAGTAGTAGACACAGGTCCAGAGAGTGGACAGAATGGAAGGGAGTGACCCGACTCCTGGAGGACACAGTCATGGTCAAGGTTGGGACATCCCCCACCTTGAGGGCTGGGGCCACGGTAGATGTTGGGGGACACTCCTTGAGTCTTCATCCTTCGGTGGCCACCTGGACTACCATCTCAATATACAGTTCATACTCAGACTGTTTTCAGCCAATGAGAAAATAGCTCCCAAATTCTTCTAAGCTTTTTGCTAGATGAGAAGGAGAAAGCCTTGGCCCAGAGTGAACTAGTCTTTGGCTCCAGCCTTCGTATTCTTCCCAGAGAGATCACGAGCCTGAGGAGGGCAGTGAATCTAGATGGAACCCAATTACGTGGTTTTGTCTTGTTGAATGTCTTCCCGGTTACTTTCTATTTATTATCTGCATTCGGGGCACTATTAGACATCTTTTAAGAAAATTATATTATCTATGTGTGCTGTTTATTCTGTGCCAAATATACCTTGATAAGGCTATAAGAATGCACAAATATGTTAAGTAAATAAAAGTCTATTGTTCTAAAGAAAAATTATAAGTGACTAACAGACTGGGCTGGGCTGTAGTTACAATAATGGACATCCTACACACCCAAGGAACTCAGCCTGGGCCTGTAGCATGGGGACACTCGCCCAAGGCTTGTAAGAAGTCATCTCGTGGCTCCGAACTCCCGACCCTTTTCCACACTTTCTAGGAAGAAAGTTCTAAAAGCTTGTTAGAGTGGTTCGAGTGCTGTTGTTGCGGGAGCTGCAGTGGTGCAATGTCCCCTCTCCGGGTACCCAAGGTCTGACTCCTGACCTTGCTAGGGGTTGCCTGGGTCCCGCTTGGATTGTAGGGGGCAGTACTGTGGCCCCAGAGCCTGGGAAAATTCTGGAAACACTTTGGGAGCTTGCACCCCCCACAGCCAAACACTATCAGATGTTTGGCAAGCGATTTTCTGCATGTGCTCTGGAGGCACATGGAGGACATAGAGAGTTCAGACCTCGATCCCAGAATGGAATGTGAGAAGAGACCCTGGATAGGCGGAAGTAGAGGGTCCTCTTCACCTCCTCACACTGAGGAGAAAAGGCCACAGATGAGGGCCACAGAGCAGCACTGGCTTCTGAGATCTGGGTTGGTCCTGACAGGTTAGGGTTGGGTGGGAACTATGTTCACTCTGGCCTGCCACTCCTGGCCCCAGGGCATTTGTGCCAGTTGTACCCTCTGCCTCTCAGGATGAGACTTCTTTTAACCACTTGTCACCATGTCTAAGACTCATCCAGGACATGGGCTGTCATGCTGTTGGCTTTTGCTTCACAGCACAGCTCAGTACCATGCCAAATCTATATTACATACTCTTGGGCATTGGCTACCTTGTGTACCAGGTCACCAAAGGGAAGCATGAATGTCTGTATAATGGGTTTCCATGTGTGAATCACTCCATTTGACCTGGGTGGATGGATGTAATCCCTGACATTTCCCTGCCCCAAGTGTTACCTGCTGAGGGGAGGCAACAAGCCTCCAGTGTGGCAGGGAATCTCTGGCAACTGGGAACTTTATGCCCACTTGAAAGATGTAGATGTCAAGGCTCAGAGAGAGCAGTCTTCCAGCCCAGGGACACATGACTGGGGACCTGGCAGGGAGGGGTCTTACCCGGTGGAGGTCCAGGGCCCATTGAGGTGCGGGGGCAGGACTGTGGTGCTGGATGCCCTGTTGGGCACTGGCTGCTGGCATTGAGGCTCCCAGTGCAGGCGGCTGCTCCCTGCGGTCCCAGCTGCTTCAGTGGCACAGGCTGTAAAGGTGATAGACCCTGGTCAGAGAGCTACAGGTCTGTGTCCACAGCCCTGTGTGCTGTACCCACCTCAGGGAGCCGAGCAGGCTCCCCAGCTCACATAGGCCCCAGGGTGCTCCATTACTTGCTTCCTGCCCGGGGCCTGCAGCAGACCTCCGTGTCCCCTTTCTGTGTCTGTGGGGCACAAGTCAGTGGCTAATTCACAGCTGCTCAGGTAGTGGTCATCCCGTGCATGACAGATCCCCAGAGCCTGAGCTGGAGGCCAGCCTGCGGGCCACGACCTGTGCCTAGCCTTCTTCCCTAAGCCCAGGCAGGAATCAGTGTTACAAGAAGGGAGATGGTCCAAGGATGAGCTGAGCAGCAGGGTTCTTTTGGGTGACCCTGGGCTATAGGGTGGCTCAGGGCGTGTGACAGCTCCCCGTGGCTCCCCGGATCTGCTCCAAATTGAGCACTGAGACCTTCAGCTGCTAAAGAGCAAGTCCCTCAGAAACCGCCATCCCTGCTCAGGATTCTGACACAGCCCAGATGGCAGGATGCTCCCTGCAAACAGCATCCAACTCTACAGAAGCGGCTGTCCTCGCGGCGGCCCCTGACCCCGGCTGCCGGCCACCACAGCAGGCTTGCCAAGCCAGCCCTCCCCACCGAGCCTGGAGCCGAAGTGGGTCAGGAGGTGCTTGGCCAGCTCTGGCCAGCCAGGGAGACCGGGGATATATCCTGGGCGAGATGGAGTAGCTCTCCCACGGTGTGTTCTCCATGCCCACAGGTTCCTGCTTGGGGCTCAGAGGAGGCCAGGGGACCCTCACGCTTCCACAAATTTGTCCCCCAAACTCTCCACACCCCAGCAATCTCAGGAAAATGAGGGGGCAAATTCCTTAGCACCCTGGGGTTGGGAGCCACATCCAGAGCTCCCAAGGACCTTGGATGGCTGAGAAGGCCAAGAATCAGCCGATTACAATGGCGACAGTGTCATAGCCAAGTAAGGGACCTAGGTAGTTTTTTATTTGTTTGTTTTTGAGACAGGGTCTCACTGTAAAATCTTGGCTGGCTTGGAACTTGCTATGTAGACTGGCTGGTCTCAAACTCACAGAGATACACCTGCCTCTGCCTCCCAAGGGTTGGGATTAAAGTTCTGTGCTGCCATGCCCAGCGATGTGGGTTGTTTTATGGATTCCTCCTTTTCAGCACCCCCAGGAATGTAGCATGGTGGCTCATACCATGGAGTTAGTGATGTTCAATGTAGAGAGCCAGACTGGAGCCCAAGGGTCAGACTGAAGCCTGGCAGATTGACCATTGCTCATCTTCTGTCCCGGCAAGCCCAAAAAGGAGTTGATTTGGAGACACAGAATATAGGATGTTCAACGCATAAGTGCTGAATGTATGAAGAGTGACTTAGTGAAGATTCTAATGTGGCCCTGAGTCCCACTGGGTTCCTGGTCAATGGATCAGTTGACTTCAGTCAGCCAAATAGGAGAAATAAATCCAAACAGCTAATTAGGGCAAGGTGTCTTCACATGGACACACTGTCACCTACAGTGTGAAGCTAGTCTTGATGGAAGTCTTCCAAGACAGAAGACGAAGTGTTCTGCATTAACCTGGTACCAGGTCAATACTCCAAACCAAGGGAGGTGGGCCACAATACATGGTGAGTGCATGGGCAGTGACACTGAGCCCAGGAGTCCTGAACTGAGATGGAGCTGCCTCGGCCGTCAGGACTGAGCACATTCTGGTGCCACTGAGCCACCATCGTGGTTGGAAGCTGCTGGAATCCCTGAATTCAATACTGCAAGGTTAATTTGAACATCACCAGGGTCAATGAAGCCTGTCGCAAAGTGTCGATTTGGTGAATGGACGGAAGCAAAGTGAAGAAAAGGATCAGGAGAGTTAGAATTATTTGCCTGGTTGGGAAATCAAGCTTACATTTCAGAGAGAAATAGCACACAGGTCCTGAACATCACAGTACTGTCATTGCACGCATCTCTGGTTCTTGAAGAAGTGTTCTCTGTTGGGAAGAAAACCAGTGTTTCATTTCCTGCACCCCTTCCTTGGTGCCCTGAAGGCACCAAGAAGAGGTGGCCCAAGATGTCCAGCTCTGTCACGAAGCCTCAGATGTTATATTCCCCTAAGTGTTCTGTTTTCTCTTATATTGTTTTTCTGTGAGAAATTAGGATTTAATTATGTTAGGGGGATGTGAAATGTGCTCAGACCTCTTCGTCTTCAGAACACGCGTGCAGATGCGCATACACATATGACACAATTGGAACCTTCTCTAAGACAGCACCAGGGCCCAGACAAGCCCCAATGTCAAGGTTGCAAGAAATAACCGAACCAGTTAGAAATGGTCTCACGGTGTGTGTCTACCCACAGCTTCGGGGTGGACCTCGATTTTCTTTTCTCTCTTCTCCCCCAAGGAAAGTCTTAATGAGATGAACCGCCGTCGGCAGATGGGGCCATGGCGAGGTCACAGAACCCTTTGCAGGGCCTGAATGCAGGCACCAAATTGATTTTTATCAACCATGGATTTTTAATTAACAGTGGTGTCCACTTACTGCCATTCAGTATTTACTGTTTACCCACTAATTAAAAATTATGCTGCTTTTGCACTCATAAGAGCGGGGACATTTGAAATTAGATCGCATCGTTCAAATTACCTGCAGAATTAAATCTAGAGTACCCAATTGCTCAGACCAGGCTCCCAGAGCTGAAAATATGATCTGCTGTGGTTGGATGTGTTAGCGGGAGTTGGAACACTAGGGACAGGCCACTTGCACAAACACCATATGGAGCAAGCCTGCGGCCTTGGGGAGAATAGATGCCTGCTGACTTTGGGGCTCCAGAGCCATACCACAGTGCCTTTTGGAGTCCCCCAAGTTGGAGGCTAGGTACCCCACAGCCCTGGTGTGTGTGTGGGGGGTGCAGCATCCTCCTCCTAACCATTGCTGAGGGTTATTGTAAAGCGTGGTTTGTACCTGGAGCTTGGGGCCACCCAGGTCCCCACCTGTAGCTGAGGAAACTGAGGCTCAGTGGAGGGGCTCGGCTGCTCTTATCTCTCTGGATGCTATTTCCTAAAGAACCTTGTTTTTAATTCATTTGTGGTACTGGAGCCTGAACTCATCCACGCCAGGCAAGGGCTCCACTCCTGAGCTGTTTTGTGGGGTTTTTTTTTTGAGATAATGTCTTTCTTGCTGTGAAGACCCAGGCTGACCTAGAACTTGTGATCTTCCTTCTTTAGCTTCCCAGGGGCTAGGTAAATAGGTGTGTGCAACAGGCCTGGCTCTAACACATGTGTGTATGGGCTTGTGTGTACATGTGCACCTGGGTGAACATGTATGTGGAGGCCCTGGACAGCTTAGCTGTTATTTATCAGGTACTGTTCACCTTATATTTTGAGAGAGGGTTTCTCACTTGGAATTCACCAAGGAGGCCAGGCTGCCTTTTTAGCTATGGACAATGGAGATCACATTCAAATTTTTATGTTTGAATGGCAAGCACTCTACTAGCTGAGCCACCTCTCCAGCCCACTTGACAGCCTTTAAAAATATAGTAAATTGGAGATCTCCCGAGTCCAACTGAGGCAAGCGCAGCAAGGAGCTGGAACCAACCCAAGTGCCCCTCAGCTGATGAGTGGATAGAGAAAATGTGGTACATCTACACAATGGAGTTCTATGCAGCAGTAAAGAAAGACGACATCATGAACTTTGCAGGAAAATGGCTGGAGCTAGAGGACATCATGCTGAGTGAAGTGACACAGTCCCAGGAAAACAAATGACGAATGGTATCCCTCATCTGTGGATACTAGTGCCAATTACCTAGTTGTAAGTATTTCTTGTGCATGGCCCCTTGAGCTTTTGTCCAAAGCAGCTGGGAGTGATCATATTGGAAACAACAACAACAACAACAACAGAAAGGACTGCATCGAAGAATTGACTGAAACAGTGAACTTCTGTTCAAAACAGTCAACTTCCTCATGGAGAATATTGAGAAAGAATAAGAAAGAGATAAAAAGCATGTTTGGCAGAATGCATGAGCTCTGGTGGGGTGGGGGAATGGGGAGGGACACGGGTCTAGATTTGATAAAAAAAATAAATTTTTAATAAAAGGAAAAAAAAAGAAAAAAGAAAAATACAGTAAATCATATCTCACATAATAATTATGCCTCTCATTACAGCCTTAGAACATCAAGGCAGGAAGATTGCTGTAAATTCAGGGTCAGCCTGGGCTATGTAATGAGACTTTGCCTCAAAAAACCAATTCTGCCAATCATCCTACATGTAATTTATCCCTTTCAGTATTTCAGAATGTGCAACTTGGTGCCGTTTAGAGCATCCTAACACTGGGCACTCAGTCTGCTTCCAGGATGCTTGGCCACTGCAATGAGACCAGCGGCCATCACCCGTCTCCAACCCTCTCCTCAGCCTCCAGCCACTGACCAGCACTGTCTCTGGGGATGAGTCTCACAGGGCCTGCTTCTCACCAAGTTCATCTTGATGACTGCAGGCATCAGTACCGTGCAGATGGGCAGTGGGGGCTGGGAGGGCTTGCATGCCCTGTCCCTGCGGATGGGCAGTGGGGGCTAGGAGGGCTTGCATGCCCAGTCCCTGCAAATGGGCAGTGGGGGCTGGAGGGCTTGCATGACCAGTCCCTGCAGATGGGCAGTGGGGGCTGGAGGGCTTGCATGCCCAGTCCCTGCAGATGGGCAGTGGGGGCTGGAGGGCTTGCATGCCCCGTCCCTGCAGATGGGCAGTGGGGGCTGGAGGGCTTGCATGCCCTGTCCCTGCAGATGGGCAGTGGGGGCTGGAGGGCTTGCATGCCCAGTCCCTGCGGATGGGCAGTGGGGGCTAGGAGGGCTTGCATGCCCAGTCCCTGCGGACGGGCAGTGCGGGCTGGGTGGGCTTGCATGCCCAGTCCCTGCAGATGGGCAGTGGGGGCTGGAGGGCTTGCATGCCCAGTCCCACAAGAGCTGGCCCAAGGCCAAAGGGGGAGAAAGAAAGATGTGTGTGTGTAGGGGAGGGAGGTTGGTTCTACCTAGGTAATCTTTGTGGAAGCCAAAGAGCAGAAGAGGGGTGGGGTGACAGCACTGTTGGTAAGAGCACTTGCAAACTTGAGTTTGGGTCCCCACATAAAAAGCCAGATGTATCCTCACATGTCTGTAGCCTCAGAGTTGGGGTGGGATGACAGAGACACAGAGCTGCTGGCCTGCCAGTCTAGCCCAAAGACTGTCTTAAGGGAAGATGGCAGAGAGGAAGACAAGTGGCATCTTCCTCTGTCTTCTACAAGTGTGAGGATGGGTACATGTGCTCTAAACACGTGTGCAGAAATGGACACCCCACATATAGACACAAACGTACAGAAATGTGTTCTCTCTCTCTCTCTCTCTCTCTCTCTCTCTCTCTCTCTCTCTCTCTCTCTCCAGAGAACCACTGGTCCTGACCCAATGGTTCTGAACTTCTCAAAGTTAATCTCAGTAACTCTTTGCTTGAGCTTTAAAAGAGGGTCAATATAACTTGATTTTGAAACATGGAGTCTTATTTTAAGAAAGACACATTTCACTGGCCATTGTGTGACAACATGGGCATGTGAAATAGGCAGAGGGATGTGTAGACAGCAGGGGAAAGGGGAGCTGTCCTAGGTGGATGCTCCTTATAAAGGCATTTACTTTAAAACCATTTCAAATACTTCACATTTATCACAGAGTACACTTTTAAAAATATATACAAAATTACAAAACCTTACTTCATAATTGCTTAAAATAATATATTTTCCAAAATCGAAATCAACCTATCCTAACACTACTATCTTTGGGGGCCGCGTGTGTTGTCACCGGCTGTTCGTCCCCACCCCTACTCCCACTCCACCATGTTGGTTGCGGTATTTTTTTTTTGGTTTTTTGTTGTTTTTTGGTCTTGTGTCTGGCCTATGCGCGGAGTTCTTTATGGTTGAATTGAATGATACTGACGTGACTGAAATTGATTTAGGAACTGAATGAAAATGCGCTGTTTGCTTTGTAGGGGAAACTGCTTGTCATTCTCCAATGTTATCATCAAAATCGGCATTCAGACCCATTTAGTTCTATTCGGTTGTAAGCCGCTCCTGGGGCTAAAATTTTATTAAGTATTAAATTCTGGGAAGCAAATTCTATTAAGACATTAGAAGAAAAATTTGTGTGGCAAAGGTTATGAAGTTAAGTTTTTGAAATTTGCTTGTAAAATTGAATGTAATAAGGACAGTTAGTTTTATTACGAACCAGACGTTTCCAACTGGAATTGTTAGGTTTTGCGATGAACGATCATTGTTATGAAATTGGGGTTGGAGAAGAAAACCAGGCCGAAGCAGCTGGGTGCCAAATGGAGATACTAAGTGTGGTACAGGACCAGGGGATTCAGAAGAGGGGAAGTCGCCAGAACCACTAGGCGGAGGGGGCAATAAAAGAGGGCGAGAAAACAAATAGAAAGAGACGAAGGGTTCGAGCCGCGGTTAGTCCTACCGAAAGAAACGTCGAAACTGGCAACGTACAAGGAGTGAATAAAAAGAAAACAAGCATATACTAGAACCAAGAATCGAACTGCCAAGAAGCAGGAACGGGACGAAGGCACTTACGGGCATTACGTCAGGACCGCAGCGCAGGCATTCACGGCCTGACTATCATGGCCTGTCGCGATTGCAATGCATGGGAGGAGTGCGAAAGCCTGCAGAGCATTGGTATTTTTATTCGTTTAATATCATTGCTTCTTTCCTTTTCTTTTCTCTCTCAATTCCTTCCTTCCTTACTTCCTTCACTTAATTCTTCCGTCATCCATTCCTTCTCTCCTCACTGTCTCCAGACTATCCTGTCTGCCCCATCTCTTGCTCATGGATACCCCACCACCCAGCATAATGCCTGGCTGGTGCTCCAAAAAATAATTTCAAGCTATTGTGGTGGCACACACCTTTATTCTAGCCTACTAGAGACAGAGCGTGTACTTTGTTGAGATCAAGGCCAGCCTGGTCTCAACAGGACAGTTCCAGGCCAACTGAGACTACAGGAGAAATTGTTTCAAGAAAAAAAAAAATACACCAAACAATAACTGAAAAAAAAAAAAAACCCCCAACAAAAATCCAACCAAAAATAATTTCGAAGTCCTGTAAAGTTCTCAGAATAAGCCTCCGACCTAAGAATGCTCCCTGTGTGCTCTTTACCCCAACTACCCTTAGTTAACTTCAGGCTCACTGAGCACACTGTCATCAATGGCCTGTGGACACCTTTCCCTCCTCTCAGGGCCAGGCTTGGGGTGGGGTTGCAGCTGTTGGGGTTTTAAGGACGGTGCTGCTGGGAAAAGCACCAGTCTGAGAGCTCAGGAGCCAGGGCCCAGGCAGGTGGAAAGGAAAGAGACATGAAGAAAAGACGGACATGAAATATGAACGTTGGGTCAAGGCTGGACCCAGTCTCAGAATCTAATGCCAGATACTTGCTTTGGAGCCTGGAGTATGCTGGGATGTACTCCAGCTTAACCAGCCTCCAACTTGGTTCCAGCCTCTCCCAGGTAAGGTCCTGTAGCCCCATGGCATGGTCCAGTAGAAAACAGTACACAACACAGACCACCTGTGTAAAGTCACAGATATAGGTGTCATGGGTGCCTGGTGCCTTCTAATGACACAGTCAAAAAGCTGAAAAGAAACAGGTTAATATTTGCTGGAACCCCAATATCACATGCAAGCACTGATGAGACATCTCCTGGGCTCCTGTTTCATAGCCTGACTTCAAAATTGGTTGTGCATTGTACATTCACAGGTCTTCTCCATTGAGGTTGAGCCTGTCCACAACAACTGGTGGGCTGTTATGTGGGGCAGCAGTGCTCTGGAGTGTGCCCCCATTGTCTGAGCGGTAGAGGTTTTCACGTTGGCCCGTCTTTGGGAAATGGGGTCCATTGAGTGCAGTGAAGTCTCCTACCCTGACTTTGGCTGAGCAGACCCACCATATCTGCTTGTGCACAAAACCCAGATCCCTTCACCTCCTCCTAAGCCTTCCCTTCCTCCTCCCTTCTCCTTCCCTTCCCTTCCACATTGGTTCCTTTTAGTTTCCCCCACTTTGAACTCCTAATCCTCTAGCTTCCACCCTACTTCCCAAGTGCTGACTGATTTAAAAAAACAATGGTGCTGATTAAATCAGACAAAAAATAAACAAAAACTCAGAGCGTCTTGGTTTATTCAAACTCTCTCAGCTTGAGGTAATTCCACCTGGAAAGTTTGGACTTGGATGAGATGCATACTTAAATAAAAGTTTCAGCAGCAAATTCCACCCAACAATAGACTCCCTTGATTACAGGAGGCCAGAATGCTCCAGAAACCTGTTGTCAGAGGGGCGGCTGTTTGTATAACAAGATGTGCTTTGGGATGAGGTCACCACATGTGAGACACACCAGAGCTTTCAGAGGATCTCCCTCAAGAAGGTCCTGGATTGGCACAAGTTGACAGTCCCACAAATCACAGAACATGGCAAACTTGGAAGCCCCCAACCCTATGGCCCCCTCTACTGTGCCTGACTCAGCCACAGCCACCCCATGTGTTTCATGAAGCCTTGTTATCCACCTAGTGCAAGGTCTTTGTGTTCACAGAGGATGTGGTGGTGTGTGTGTGTGTGTGGTGTGTGTGTGGTGTGTGTGGTTCGGGGAGGGGTGTGATCCTGGAAACTCAGAAATGGAGTGTTCTAGAAAGAGTGTGACCCACTTCCAGACTCCTGACAGTTTCCCAGGCCTTTGGAATGTGTCCTTTTCTGCTGGCTGACCTCAGGGTGGATGGTTGCCCTAAGGACCTCGGGAGGGGCTGAACACCTGCATCATTGGGTTCCCAGATGGCAAGGGAACAGGGTTTTCAGATGCAGAAGACACACATGTGGGAAGGCTAGGACACAGCCTGACTCCTCACTGTCCTCCATGGCTCAGTGTGTCCCAGGATGAAGCCACCAGCCATGGTACCGGTGCGCCTTGCCATGGAGGCTGCTTTGTGGTCGTGAGCTCTTGGGCTTGAGCCAGTGTGGGAAGGCCCTTTGTCAAAAGGAATGATTCTCCCCTAGGACATCCTCCTGAGGCTGTGTTTAGCATTTCCTGCTAAGGGAAGAGGAACACACATGGTTCTCCAAAAGAGGAATGGAATGGGGGCTTAGGTGAAAGAAGATTTGGCTGCCCTTATCTCATACCACCCAACCGCCAGGATTTTTCTGTTTGTTTGTTTAGAAGTTCAGTACAAAAACCATTCCCATCAAAATCTCCTCAGCCCCATGGTCACGCTAATTACTCTGCTCAGGGCTGGGGTTTCCCCTCAGATGAAAACTGGAACATTCTAGCTGGAGCCCAGCTATTTCAAAATAGCCCATGTAGCATGGTGATTGATGAGAGTTTTTTCCTTCCACCCAGATGTTCTGGAGTCCCTCGGGCAAGGCCTGGTCCCTTCTTCCTTTTCTTCTTCAGACTTGCCCTCGTTCCCACATTCCCTAGACTGCCAGCCTTCTGCTTGGCATGGAGGAGGCAGACACCTCCATGGAAGCTCATGGAAGCTCAGTGCTTCCCATGCCCACCTTCCGCCTGGACATTGAGGAGGTGGGTAGAGATGGTGCCCTGTACTTGGTGATGAAGGATGGCTGGTCTTGCTGGACACTGTCTCTGCCCTGAGGGGTATAGCCATGAGTCAGAGTTTGCTAAACAGATATGTGTCTAGAAATGCCCAGTTGCACCACCAAATCCTTGTTGGTTTTCTTGGCACGACACTCACGACGACAAGCCTTTTGATTTCTGTTCTGTAGAATAGGAATTTGGCACAAGTGGCACAAGGCTCTGATACATGCAGTAAGAAGGAAGACATTTATCTGAGTGAACGCTGGGGAAGACTTACCAATGGAGCTGCAACAGCACTTGAGAAGGAAGCTTGGAGAATCCCACATCTAGCAACTGGGCTCTTGGGGACTGGGTGGCCATCAAGTCTTGCCCAGAAGGATCAAGAACCTTCTCACCTACCCCCACGAAATATTTAGAAGGTTGGAGGTCTCCATGGGAACACGGACACTGGAGTTCTCCCTGAGTCATCTTTGATGCCGAGAGCTCTCCAGATGTAGGGGGCGTGGCCATGAGTCCACCCCAGCATGGGGGAAGCACTCCATTGGCTGGGCTGTTCTTGGGAGTCCCCACAAGGGGGCCCTCTTTATCTTCGGTTGGGGTGGTTGGGAGTCTGGGTAGAAGCCCAGTACGCCTCTAGCAGAGTTGGCCTCCAGCTGTGGGCCATTGGCTCACCTCTGTCCACTCAGTCTTTGGAGAAGATGGAGCCCATCAAAAGGCAGCTCTGAAGCTCATGCTGTCTTCCACACCGAGGGTCATCATGCCCAGTCAAAGGAGGCCATTTCTGAACTGGGAAGGACAATGGGTTAACCCAGCCTACTCTCTTTTCAGATACATTTGCAACTNACCCTGTCTCTAACCCTGCCAATGGCCGTCTGTTCATCACTGTGGTCCTGTGCTTCTCTGGAGGCTGGGTCCACGGAACACAGCTAGACGCTTTCTGATTCAGATGGCTTAGGGCCAGAAATGACTAACTTTGGAGGTTTTCAGATTTTGGAATATTTGTGTGGATTTTACCTGTTCAACACCCCTAAGCAGCAAAACAAAACAAAACAAAATCAAAAACAAAAAACCCACAAAACCCAGGAATAAAATGACCCAAAATCTAGGGCTGGAGAGCTGGCATAAATGCTAAAGGCTCAGGTTCACAGCCCAAAATGCTCCAAAATCTGAACGTTTTTGAGGACCGTGTGCACAGATGAGGATGTCGTAGGTTCCAGCATCCCGGACTGCGTTCCTCAACTGCAGCGAAACCTGTGGCCTCCAGGGAGGCTTTTGTGCATAGATGAGAAGGTTTTATAGCTCATGAAATGTGTGTTAAACTTAACAGCTCAAGTCGTAAGAAGGGATGTAAAGAAGTGACCTTTGGTTCCCAGTTCCGCCCTCCTCCTCACGGGGTCATCATGTTTGACGGCTTGGAGTTTAGCCCGTCTGAGACCCATGCTGTAAATTCCTGTTTCCACGTATATGCTCGCTCTCCTTTTCTTTAAAAAATTTTTCATTTTATTTGAGGCGCATGAGTGTATTGCCTGCATGTGTGTAAGCGGAACCATGCTGTTCATGTGTGCAAGTGGAACCACGCTGTGCATGTGTCTAAGCAGACCCACGGTGCACATGTGTGTGAGCAGAACCATGCTGTACAATGCCGGGGAGATCAGAAGAGGCTGCTAGATTCTCTGGAATTGGAGTTAGGATGGTTGTTAGCTGCCATGTTGGTCTGGGAATAAAATCTGGGTCGACTGCAAAGGCAGACAGTGCTCTTTACGGCTGAGCCATCTCTCTAGTCCCCCTCCCTCCCTTTCTCCTTCCTTCCTTCCTTCCTTCCTTCCTTCCTTCCTTCCTTCCTTCCTTCCTTCCTCTCATTCCTGTCTTCTTCCCTTCCTTTTCTGATTTCTCCCTCCTATCTATTTTTATTTCTTTTATCATTGCTTCTTTCCTTTTCTTTTCTCTCTCCTTCCTTCCTTCCTTCCTTCCTTCCTTCCTTCCTTCCTTCCTTCCTTCCTTCTCTCCTCACTGTCTCCAGACTATCCTGTCTGCCCCATCTCTTGCTCATGGATACCCCACCACCCAGCATAATGCCTGGCTGGTGCTCCAAAAAATAATTTCAAGCTATTGTGGTGGCACACACTTTTATCTCAGCACTCTAGAGACAGAGGTGGATATTTGTGAGATCAAGGCCAGCCTGGTCTACATGATGAAGTTTCAGGCCAGCTGGAGCTACAGAGAGACACTGTTTCAAGAAAAAAAAATCAACCAAACAATAACTGAAAAAAAAAAACCCCAACAAAAATCCAAACCAAAAATAATTTCGAAGTCCTGTAAAGTTCTCAGAATAAGCCTCCGACCTAAGAATGCTCCCTGTGTGCTCTTTACCCCAACTACCCTTAGTTAACTTCAGGCTCACTGAGCACACTGTCATCAATGGCCTGTGGACACCTTTCCCTCCTCTCAGGGCCAGGCTTGGGGTGGGGTTGCAGCTGTTGGGGTTTTAAGGATGGTGCTGCTGGGAAAAGCACCAGTCTGAGAGCTCAGGAGCCAGGGCCCAGGCAGGTGGAAAGGAAAGAGACATGAAGAAAAGACGGACATGAAATATGAACGTTGGGTCAAGGCTGGACCCAGTCTCAGAATCTAATGCCAGATACTTGCTTTGGAGCCTGGAGTATGCTGGGATGTACTCCAGCTTAACCAGCCTCCAACTTGGTTCCAGCCTCTCCCAGGTAAGGTCCTGTAGCCCCATGGCATGGTCCAGTAGAAACAGTACACAACACAGACCACCTGTGTAAAGTCACAGATATAGGTGTCATGGGTGCCTGGTGCCTTCTAATGACACAGTCAAAAAGCTGAAAAGAAACAGGTTAATATTTGCTGGAACCCCAATATCACATGCAAGCACTGATGAGACATCTCCTGGGCTCCTGTTTCATAGCCTGACTTCAAAATTGGTTGTGCATTGTACATTCACAGGTCTTCTCCATTGAGGTTGAGCCTGTCCACAACAACTGGTGGGCTGTTATGTGGGGCAGCAGTGCTCTGGAGTGTGCCCCCATTGTCTGAGCGGTAGAGGTTTTCACGTTGGCCCGTCTTTGGGAAATGGGGTCCATTGAGTGCAGTGAAGTCTCCTACCCTGACTTTGGCTGAGCAGACCCACCCTCTGCTCTGTGCACAAACCAGGATCCCTTCCCTCCCTCCTTCCTTTCCTCCTTCCCTTCCTCCTTCCCTTCCTCCTTCCCTCCCTTCCACATTGGTTCCTTTTAGTTTCCCCCACTTTGAACTCCTAATCCTCTAGCTTCCACCTACTTCCCAAGTGCTGACTGGATTTAAAAAAAAATGTGCTTGATTACAACAGAAACAAATAAACAAAAACTCAGAGCGTCTCTGGTTTATTTCAAACTCTCAGCTTGAGGTAATTCCACCTGGAAAGTTTGGACTTGGATGAGATGCATACTTCAAATAAAAGTTTCAGCAGCAAATTCCACCCAACAATAGACTCCCTTGATTACAGGAGGCCAGAATGCTCCAGAAACCTGTTGTCAGAGGGGCGGCTGTTTGTATAACAAGATGTGCTTTGGGATGAGGTCACCACATGTGAGACACACCAGAGCTTTCAGAGGATCTCCCTCAAGAAGGTCCTGGATTGGCACAAGTTGACAGTCCCACAAATCACAGAACATGGCAAACTTGGAAGCCCCCAACCCTATGGCCCCCTCTACTGTGCCTGACTCAGCCACAGCCACCCCATGTGTTTCATGAAGCCTTGTTATCCACCTAGTGCAAGGTCTTTGTGTTCACAGAGGGTGTGTGTGTGTGTGTGTGTGTGTGTGTGTGTGTGTGTGTGTATCCTGGGAAACTCAGAAATGGAGTGTTCTAGAAAAAGTGTGACCCACTTCCAACTCCTGACAGTTTCCCAGGCCTTTGGAATGTGTCCTTTTCTGCTGGCTGACCTCAGGGTGGATGGTTGCCCTAAGGACCTCGGGAGGGGCTGAACACCTGCATCATTGGGTTCCCAGATGGCAAGGGAACAGGGTTTTCAGATGCAGAAGACACACATGTGGGAAGGCTAGGACACAGCCTGACTCCTCACTGTCCTCCATGGCTCAGTGTGTCCCAGGATGAAGCCACCAGCCATAGTACCGGTGCGCCTTGCCATGGAGGCTGCTTTGTGGTCGTGAGCTCTTGGGCTTGAGCCAGTGTGGGAAGGCCCTTTGTCAAAAGGAATGATTCTCCCCTAGGACATCCTCCTGAGGCTGTGTTTAGCATTTCCTGCTAAGGGAAGAGGACACACATGGTTCTCCAAATAGGAATGGAATGGGGGGCTTAGGGAAAGAAGATTTGGCCTACTCAACCAGCCCAACCGCCAGGTTTTTCTGTTTGTTTGTTTAAGAATGTTCCAGTACAAAAACCATTCCCATCAAAATTCTCCCTCAGCCCCATGGTCACGCTAATTACTCTGCTCAGGGCTGGGGTTTCCCCTCAGATGAAAACTGGAACATTCTAGCTGGAGCCCAGCTATTTCAAAATAGCCCATGTAGCATGGTGATTGATGAGAGTTTTTTCCTTCCACCCAGATGTTCTGGAGTCCCTCGGGCAAGGCCTGGTCACCTTCTTCCTTTGCTTCTTCACTGCCCTCGTTCCCACATTCCCTAGACTGCCAGCCTTCTGCTTGGCATGGAGGAGGCAGACACCTCCATGGAAGCTCATGGAAGCTCAGTGCTTCCCATGCCCACCTTCCGCCTGGACATTGAGGAGGTGGGTAGAGATGGTGCTCTGTACTTGGTGATGAAGGATGGCTGGTCTTGCTGGACACTGTCTCTGCCCTGAGGGGTATAGCCATGAGTCAGAGTTTGCTAAACAGATATGTGTCTAGAAATGCCCAGTTGCACCACCAAATCCTTGTTGGTTTTCTTGGCAGAAGACGCAAGTTTTGATTGTTCTGTAGAATAGGAATTTGGCACAAGTGGCACAAGGCTCTGATACATGCAGTAAGAAGGAAGACATTTATCTGAGTGAACGCTGGGGAAGACTTACCAATGGAGCTGCAACAGCACTTGAGAAGGAAGCTTGGAGAATCCCACATCTAGCAACTGGGCTCTTGGGGACTGGGTGGCCATCAAGTCTTGCCCAGAAGGATCAAGAACCTTCTCACCTACCAGAAATATTTAGAAGGTTGGAGGTCTCCATGGGAACACGGACACTGGAGTTCTCCCTGAGTCATCTTTGATGCCGAGAGCTCTCCAAGATGTAGGGGGTGGCCATGAGCCACCCCAGCATGGGGGAAGCACTCCATTGGCTGGGCTGTTCTTGGGAGTCCCCACAAGGGGGCCCTCTTTATCTTCGGTTGGGGTGGTTGGGAGTCTGGGTAGAAGCCCAGTACGCCTCTAGCAGAGTTGGCCTCCAGCTGTGGGCCATTGGCTCACCTCTGTCCACTCAGTCTTTGGAGAAGATGGAGCCCATCAAAAGGCAGCTCTGAAGCTCATGCTGTCTTCCACACCGAGGGTCATCATGCCCAGTCAAAGGAGGCCATATTCTGAACTGGGAAGGACAATGGGTTAACCCAGCCTACTCTCTTTTCAGATACATTTGCAATGCAGATCAAAGGCTTCAAGTTGAACTGGAGACACTTGGGGAGTGTGTAAACAATGAAACAAAACTTCTCCACTCGTGGGCCTTTCCCCAAAGACACTTAGAGAGGAGAGCTTTGGGGCCAGAAGCACGGAGATTTAAATGCAAGGAAATTATTGTGATTTAACAAATCAATTTTTCTTGCATTGTGTTGAGATTAAGTTCATGGCCTCTTTCATACATTCAAAATAAGAAATTTCCCTAGAGTGTGATCTTGTGGGAAAAGCTGTATCATGTTTTGAAACCCCATTTTGTTAGGAGTTATTAGATTTTAAGAGAAATAGTAATATTTAATTATGGCATTATTTTACCATCTAGAAAATTAATGCACTTTCTGATTTCAGGAGAGAGGGTGGCTAGGAGTCTGAACCCTATTTTTTAAATTACCATACAAATAGAATCCCAAAGACGCAAATATTGGCTTAAGTGTTGCAGACACAGTGCTGGGAAATATGTTGGCTTCCTAAATGTTAAACAAACAAGCTTGTCACTCTTGCCTTCCCTTGCGACCCTGGACTGTTGGTGCTGCCGTCCCAGGGAAGAGTACCCAGCTGGCTAAGGGGCCATCATGTGTTGACTGGATGGCCACAAACAATTAGTCATGGGGATAGGGTTGCTGCCCATAGAGCACACCTCTATAAAGCCCTAATTTGTGCAGCCCAGGTTGACATAACCACTTGATCTGCCCGTGTTACAGACCAGAAAACAAAAGCTTGGAAGAACTCAACAGATTTGGCTTTTCTCATACAATGTCAGCAGAAAGACCTCAACTGTGCGTGATAGCTTTAGTGTCAACTTGACACACCTGGGTTGAGGGAGCTTCAATTGGGGAATTGCTTCTATTGGAATGGCCTGTGGCCTTGTCTGTGGAGTATTTTCTTGATTGTTGAGTGATGTGGGAAGGATCCGGCCCATTACAGCTGTTGCTACCCCTGGGCAGTTGTGTGTTCTGTAGGAAAGCAGGCTGAACATGGGCCAGGGGAGCAGCAAGCCAGTAAGCAGCATTCCTCTACGGCCTGTGCTTTAGCTCCTGCCCCCAGGTTCCTGCCCTGAGTTTCTACCTTGGGCCCCTCAGTGATGAACTGTGACCTGGGAGATGTAAGAAGAATAAACCCTTTCCTCCCCAAGTTGTATTGGTCAGTGTTTTGTCACAGCAATGGAGAAGCAAACTAGAACACTAACTCAAACCCATTGTGAACCATAGCCTCTTGCCACCTGCACCTGCAGCCCTGGCTTTTGTTTGTCATTTAGTGAGTCCTACTGTGCATGTGGTTACAAGGTTGCAGACATGCTTTTACCAGGTCTCTTCTTCTGATGTTTCCAGTTGGGAGCAGACCTTTGGCCTGGTATGTTCTTCCCACTACCTCTCCAGTTTATCAAAGGGAGTTGGAGAAGGGGCTTGGGATTTTCTGCCTGCATGTTCCTTGAGCATCTTATGTAAAGAGAAACAGTTTTACAGATCTTGAGGACTAGGTAATGGGCTCTCTGGGCAGAGCTGTGAAGGTGTGAAACGCACAGGAATGGAGGACAATGTAATTAGCTCTGGGCTGGGAGATGCTCAAGAGCTGTCCTAGGGAGAGGTGCAGAGAGGCAAGGGGCTGGAGAGGGAGAGACCTGGAGGCCTTGCCAGCACTCCAGGTGTCTGGAGTGTTCCCCAAGGCAGAGGAGTTGGGGTGGAGTAAGATCCATGTGTTCTTAAAAGACTTTTGTGTTTCTAAGGACACTGTGCTCGTGGTGTGTGTGTGTGTGTGTGTGTGTGTGTGTGTGTGTGTGTGTGATAACTCTAGGGGGCCAGAGTGGACACTGTACATTTGATTAGTTTCTTGTCTATTTTGACTCAATTCAATAACTTGCTGCATCCAGCCCGGGGTGGTGTTAGGATGTAGTGAAGATGGAGACCAATAGATTTTTAAAAATAAGTTAAGTGAAAATGAGTTCCTTGACTGGAAGAGAAACATCTTAAATTTTAGGACAGCACCAGAAATGCCCAAACGGGCTTGGTGGCCCAGAGTCACAGTTGGTTAAAGGCCAAGGCTCTGTGGCCCCTGTTGTTTATGACAAGGTTGGGGGCCAGGCCACAGCAGGAGGGACAGTGGGTACAGATAGGAAAACAACCTATACAATGGTGTGGAATGTGTGCAGGTCCTTGGCCATGGGACCAGGAAAGTAGGGTGCCATTCCTGAGATGAACTGGGGAATTCTCTTTGGGAGGGAGTGTGCTATTTGGGCACCAGGGTCAGCCCAGGGTGGGGCCGGACCCCCAAAGTCCACACAGGGGTAAAGAAAATGCTGTAAAGCAGCAATAACAGCCTCCACAGGCTTAGAGGGAGGTGTGGTGGCAAAGGACAAACAGAGATGCAGAGCAGGTTGTTCTCAGGTAGCACTCCTATGGAGTACAGGTGGGAGCTTGGCTTCTAGGCATTGCCTGGACAATCCTTTGATCTCACTGTCCCCATATTGCTTAGGTGAGGGCGGGACTGGGCCCGGAGACAGAGGAGCCAAAGCGGCTATGGGTATAGAAGGGAGAGACTGTGCTTCCTGGTTTGTTATTTTCATCTAAGTTATGCTATGTCTTACAGGGCAAAAAAAAAAAAAATCAGAAAATTACAGAAAAGTCATATGAACTTCCCATTAGCTCAAGCCTGCCTCCTGCCCAGGCTCAGAGCAGATGGTGCCGAGCCCTGTGTGGGGATGCAGGTCCTCTCTGAACGTTGTCTCTGAAACAATGTGCTTCCCTTGGAAAGGAGGCCATTTGCTTTTGTTGAATGAATGAATAAATCTTACTAGACTTTTTCCCCCACACACCTATAATATACTTATTTGGTTTTTATTTTTGCAAAAATGGATCATCCCATACATATTATCTGAAATCTATTGTTTTAATCTAATAAGAGATTTTAGAGATCTTTGTGGAAGGTCGATTGTTTCTTTTTTCTTTTTTTAAGGCTGGAGGGACTAATGCATATTTATTTATGGTCTGCAGGGGAGAATTCAAGATGATGGAGTAGAAGAAATCAGAGATGGAATAATAGGGAAACAGGCATCTTCATCAAGAAAAGCCCAATAAAAACGGGACAAACCCCCCAAACAAAAGCAATATGTGACTTGCAGTGGAAATTTCAAAACATATGAAATAGGAATAAAATGAACCGTGTAGGCCGTGCCTTTCCCTGAAGCCCTGGTGGCTTCCCGCACAGTGAGTAACATTCACCGCTTCTCGTATATTCTCCCAGAAAACAGCTCCCTGCCCATCTCTGCCTCTATATATGTATGTGTTTTTTATTTGGCTATTAAAATATTTTTATGCATGCAATCTTTCTATACACATCATTCTGCCCTTTGCTTTTTATACTTAAATTATCAGAGACAATTTTTCATCTTGGACTTAACTCTTAATGGAGAAGGCAGAATTCTGGCAAACAGATGAATCTTAATTCCATTAACTGTTCCTCTGTTGATGGCTATTAAGTTGTGGGCCATTTCTATCCTTGATCCTTGCTTTTGTTTTTGGCTATTATCAAAAACAATATACTCTTTCAATGTATCGCGGTGTAAAGTTCCTGCATGTCCAAGGGAGAAACTCCTAACAGTCGTGTGTGCAGCGATTACCAATGAATGTGGCCATGTTGTTCTTCAAGAACTGCTGCTTTCATCTCTGCTCCTCCAAAGATATGTGAAAATGCCCAAGTCCTTCTGCCTCTGGCCACACCAGATACTCTCAAATATAAAAGTGATACATAAATATTTTTGAGATAAGGTCTCATTGAGTTGCTCAGGGTGGCCTTGAACTCACATTCTTCCTGGTTCAGCTTCCCACATACTAGGGTGACAGGTATGTGCCCCTAGACCCGGCTTCTGGAAATGATATTTTGATTTTTGTCACTCTAAAAGATGAACATGGAAGAGAAGTTACAGCTTAGTGGAAACTTGTGTGGTTAACTACACATTTTGTTTTGTGTCCACAGATAAGGAAGGAGCATCAGCTTTGCCACTTAGGCAGCCCATCCCTCTGTGCATCTTTACAGCTACCCCCGACTTGGGCCATTGCCATTTTCAAGCCACAGGCCTGCTGTGGCCCCTTGCTGCCGCCCCCTCCCCTGGCATGTACAGAGGGAGCTGTAACTCATATTCTATGAAATAGTAAGCATGATCTTTTTAAAAAAATGTTTATGAGTGTAGTGTCTGCATGTAGGTTGGTGCACCTGTGTCATGCAATGCTGTGGAGGTCAGAAGAGGGTGTCGGATTCCCCTGGAACTGGGGTTAAAAACGGTTCTTAGCTGCCATGTGGGTGTTGGGAATAGAACCCGGGTTCTCTGCAAAAGCAGTTGGTGCTCTTAACCACTGAGCCATCTCTCCAGCCTCAAGCATGATCTTTCTTTTTATTTTATTTTATTTATTTATTTTATTAATTTTTTATTTATTTCTGTATGTGTATCAACGTACTGTCTGCATGCAGGTCTGTGCACCCGTGTCGTGCAATGCCGCGGAGGTCAGAAGAGGGTCTCGGATTCCCCTGGAGCTGGAGTTCTCCTGGAATTGGAGTTTCAGACAGTTCTCGGCTGCCATGTGGGCGCTGGGGATCGAACCCGGGTCCTCTGTAAGAGCGGTCGGTGCTCTTAACTGCTAGGCCATCTCTCCAGCCCCTCAAGCATGATCTTTCAAAAGTACTAATTGGTGTTCTGCCTCATCAACAGCCATCTGAATGTTAAGAGGGATTATTGGATGTGTACAACTAGATGTTGCCTAAATGAAATTCTGAGTCCTCTGTGTCTCAAAGAATACTAAAGTGGGACCTGTGGAAACTTTCCTGGAGATAAACTGGAGTGCTGGCTTTGCCTATGATGTGAGGGTGGGGGGATGGGCTAGCGTAGTCTTAGAGTCCTGATCTGTCTTGGTTCCTGCAAGAAGCAAATATAAACAATGTCATAGGAAAGCACCATCATTTTAGACTCCAGGACTTTCTAAGAGTAATCAAGGAAATGTGAGACCCAAGGAAAGATCACCAAAGACCCAAGTTAGCAATTTAGCATGGAGCAAGGGTTAACAGAAACAAAAAGCTTGTGTCCAAAGAACACCAGTTATTAGAATTCTCTGTCACAGACTATGTAATAATATGTACAGAGTATCTAATGAAACAAAGACTACAATATTTAAAATGGAGTAAGTGTCATAATACTGTAAAAACCATCAAATAAATATTGAAAGAGTCAGACGGACCTGAATAAGTAAAGTATACTGTTAGCATGAAAACATGGTAGCTGGATCCTAAAATGGGTTAGACACTGTTGAAGAGGAGAGCATAGACATAGAAGATAGGTTGGAAAGAAATGACAAAGACAGAAAATACTTCATGGGCCGAAATTAAGCAAAGTGGGGTTAAAGACACAGGATCTATAATAGGAAAGTTTCTCAGAAGGAAAGAAAAGGAGTGATAGAGGAGAAGCAATCTGAAGGGCTTCCCTTCTGATACATTTCCAGAAGTGACAAGGGACACGAAGGCCCTGGGACCAGGAAACTCAGTGAGAACCAAGCAAGGTTAATAAAAAGAAATCAGCACTAGAACCTGCAGAACACTGAGTATAAGAAGAGGAGGAGGATCTCCCAAGACCACCTGAAGCACAGGTAGGATCTGTGTGCTTCAGCCAGGTGGATTGTTTGATTAGATTTTGTTGTGTTTGTTGATCTTTGACCTGATTGGCTGGTGTGGCTGTTGGGGTGGAGTTGTCCTCCCAGCTGGTATAAAAGGTGGGCTTGTGTGAGTCTTGAGATCAGGACCAAGACTACCTGAAGCAGTGGGCTAAACAGACACACACACACCACCCCCCACCCCCACCCCCCACCCCCCGCCAACTGGGATTGTTGAAGGAGTGTCCAAGTGGATCGTTTGGAGAACCTTCAGAATAGAAGAGTGAGTTAACTTCCAATAGAAAGCCTAATACTTAGACAAGTGAACACTCCATAAGCAAGGAGAAAAACAAATCAATCAAACAAACAATGAAGGCATATGAAGGAAGCAAGCAAAGCAAGCCTTCAACACAGTGAAGAGGCATCTGGGATTCACACTGGAATACAGGCAAAGAGAAACCCATATGCCAGGGACACAAAGAAGAGACAACATGGGAAAGGTGCAGGATAATTCCACACCAAGTTCTACCAACCCTGTGGAAGATTCCTACAGTAGGATGCCCTGGGGATGGCCCAGGACCCAGATATTAGAAGTACAATTGTGAACATACTTAAAGAAGTATAAGATTATAAAGAGCAAATCAAAGAATTAAGAAAAGAGAATGAAGAACTCAAGAAGGACCTAGAGAGAGAGAATGACAAACTCTGGAAGAAAATGGAAACACTGAAAAGATCCCATGTTGAAAAAGATAAGGAAACCAACTAGCAAAGCAAAGAGCTACAGGAAGAGATTGAGAAGCTCCAAACGGAAGGGCAAATACTAAAGAAATTAGAAGACAAAATGAAAAAGGAAATCAAACTCTCATCCAATCAAGAGGAAAGCAATGGAAAAAGCCTCAGAAGCAGAATGGAGGAAGCAGAACAAAGAATATCAGACCTGGAAGATAACACAGAACAACTAAAAACCTCAAGTAAAGATTATGAAAAATTAAAAAATACACAAAAGTGGAACAACCAGGAACTGTGGGACACTACGAAAAGATCAAACCTCCACATCATAGGAATAGAGGAAGGAGAAGAATCCCAAGAGAATGGTATTGATAAGATCTTCAACAAAATAATAGATGAAAACTTCCCCAAACTAAAAAAAGACAAAACCATACAAATACAAGAAGCACACAGAACTCCAAACAGACAAGATCAGAAAAGAAACTCTCTACGCCACATCATAGTTAAAATGCTAGACACCCAAAACAAAGACAAAATCCTTAAAGCCATAAGAGAAAAACAACAAGTGACCTACAAGGGGAAACCTATCAGAATTACAACTGACCTCTCAGTGCAAACTATGAAAGCAAGAAGAATGTGGAGCAAAGCATTCCCAGTGTTAAAGGACAATAGATGCCATCCCAGGTTACTATATCCAGCAAAAATGTCATCTGCACACACCTCCATACCCCCCCCCCCTCTTTTCATGTTCACCGGTGTTTTGGTCTCTTCCCCTCCCTACCCATCGACGCTCACAAACAGGCATTTCCGTCTCACCCATGTACCCCTATGGCAGAATCAAGGCGTGCAAGATATCTATCAAATATTCACCCTAAGCTATTTGGTGACTATATGTCGGTAACTTGAAAAGCAAAACTTTAATTTCTTTTTTTTTTTTATTATTGTCTTGTATGTGTTATAATGTACTAGTCCTGCATGAGTCATGTGCTACCGTGTGTGCCATTGCTGCAGAGGTCAGAAGAATGGGTCTCGATCTACCGGACTTGGAGTGCCGGTCTGGCCTTGGATGGAGCTTGAAGATTTGGCTCTCGCCCAATGTGGGTTGCTGGGGATCGACACCAGATTCAGTGGTCCTCGAAGACGCGGTCCGCACTCGTGAACTGCTAGGCCGATGGCTCCCCAGCCCACGTTCAAAACTTTAATCTTCTTAAAAGTCAATCCTACAAAGTAAAAAGAATGCTACACAAGTACACGAGAGTGCGGGAAGATGATACTGTACACAGAAAAATTACAAAGAAAATTTTGATGCCAATCCCAAAGTTTTGTTATACAGTTTTAAGTAAAAACTGTGGAAACAACAATTTATATTTCCAATTAACTAAGTGCATTACCATTTTTTTTTAATTTTTTATTAATTTTTTATTTCCGTTGTATTTATCTGTCTGCATGCAAGTTTGTGCACCTGGTTGTGCAATGCCGGCAGGTCAGAAGAGGGTCTCTCGGATTCCCCTGGAACTGGAGTTCCACTGAAATTGGAGTTCAGAATGTTCTCAGCCCCATGTGGGTTGGGGATCAAACCTGGGTCCTCTGTAGAGGTGGTCGGCGCTTTAACTGCTAGGCCATCTCTCCAGCCCATGCTTACTTTTATCAAACCTTAACCAATGTTGTTTAATATAACCACATATTTATTTTACTAAGTCCTAAACACACTGTAACCTGTAGACAGAGTCTTGCAAAAATTGGATACTTGTTTAGAAACCTCACATCAATTAAATATACATCATAATATGAATATAGACCACCCTTGTCGCTCCTCTCCGCCCCTCCATCCCCTACCTCGATCTCACCATTTCAGTCATTTTCTGATGCGGTCTTGTCTGTTTTGTGCTCTTTTAATACGCATCCTCTTCCACAAGAAATATTTAATTGGGTTATTGGTGCTAGCATCTGCAGATGAGGGATCCATTCATTCTTGTTTGTTTTTCTTCACTTAATATAATATCTTCTAGCTCAATCCATTTCCCTGCAAAGTTCATGATGTTGTCTTTCTTTACCACTGCATAGAACATCCATTGCGTACATGTACCATATTTTCTCTATCCACTCGTCATTGATGGGGCATTTAGGTTGGTTCCAGCTTTTTGCTATTGTGAACAGTGCTGCAATAAATAGTAAGCTGTGCATGTATTCTGCTAGTAAGATGAGTCTTGTGGGTATATACCCAGGAGTGGTGTGCTGGATAGCTTTAGTGTCAACTTGACACCTGGGTTGAGGGAGCCTCAGTTGGGGAATTGGCTCCATTGGATTGGCCTGTGGCCATGTCTGTGGAGTATTGTCTTGATTGTTGGGCAACGTGGGAGGGCCCAGCCCACTATGGGTGGTGCCACCCTGGGCAGGTTGTTGTGTACTGTATAAGAAGGCAGACTGGGCATTGGCCAGGGGAGCAAGCCACTGAACACCATTCCTCCATGGCTGTTGCTTCAGCTCCTGCCTCCAGGTTCCTGCCCTGAGTTCCTGCCTTGGGCTCCCTAAAGTGATGAACTCGTGACCCGGAGATTTAAGCAGATAAAACCTTTCCTCCCCAAGTGGTGTTGGTCAGAGTGTTTGTCACAAAATGAAAGCAAACTAGAACAATGGTAAGACTGGGTCAAATGGAAGCTTCATTTGAAGTCTTCCAAGGGTCTCTCACACTGCTTTCCATAGTGGCTGTACAAGTTTACAATTCCCCAGCAATGGATGAGTGTTCCCCTTTCCCCACAACTCTCCAGCACTGGATATCATTTGTTTTATTGATCCTGGCGGTCTTATTGGAGTAAGATGAAATCTAAGAGTGGTTTCAATTTGCATTTCCTTAATTTATTAGCGATGTTGAAACACTTAAGATGTTTCTCGCGCATTCTCTATTCCTCCTCTGTGGAAGTCTCTATTCAGTTCTTGCTCCATCTTTTGAGTGGTCATTTGTTCCTTTCTTCTTTTTTTTTTGAGTACTTGTATACTCTGGAAATTAATGCTTTGTCAGATGTATCTGCAGTGAAGGTTTTTTTTTTTTTTTTTTTTCTTCACTTCCTTTATTGTTCTTTTGATGTACAGAAGCTTTCGGGTTTTAATGAGGTCCAATTTGTCAATTGTCAATCATTTCTTTGCACCGTTCTTTGTAGGAAGCTTCTTTTGCTACACCTATGTCTTGCAGTCTGCTGCCAAGTTTTTCTTCTATCATTCAGAGTTTGTGGTTTCACATTAGGTCTTGATCCATCTAGAATTGACTTTTGTACAGGGCGACAGGTAGAATTTCATTCTTATACAGGTTGTGTACCAGTTTTGCCAACACCACTTCTGAAGATAGCTGTCTTTCCTCCATTGTGTCTTTTTGGCCCCCTTGTCAAATATGAGGTGGTAAATTGTATTTGCTCAGTTTGGATTTTCAGTTTTATCTCATTGGTCAACAGTTGTTTGTTTTTTGCCAGTACAAGCTGTTTATGACTATAGCTTATAGTAGTTTGGTGTCTGGTATAGCAATCCCCCTCGTATTGCTCTTTTCACCCAGGGTTGCTTTGGATATATTCGGGGTCTTTTGTTTTTCCAAAATGAAATTGAGAATTTTTTTCCAACGCCTGGAAGAAGCTCTTGGGGATTTTGATTGGGATTGCTTAAATCTGTACACGAGTTTGGGTAGAATGGACATTTTTTACTAATATTTATTTTCCCAATCCATGAGCATGGGAGGTTTTTTTTTTTTCTATATTTTTTTCTCAGAGTTATTTCTTTTTTTGTGTCTTCTTGATTTCTTTCTTAAGGTTTGAATTTTTTGTTGTGAGATCTTGTGTCTTGGTTAGTTTGTTCCTAGGTATTTTATTTTTTTGAGCTATCGTAAGTGGGAAGTTCTCCTTGATTCCTTCTTTTTCAGTTGCTTGTGGTTGATGTAAAAAAGGCTACTGATTTTTCTAGATTTATTTTGTATCCTGCCACTTTACTGAAGTATTTAATCATTTCTAGGAGTTTTCTGGTGGGGTTTTAGCATTCCTAGGTAGACTATCAATACATCAGCAAAAAGGGATAGCTGACTTCTCTCTTTCCATTAGAACTCCTTTAATTTCCTTTTCTTGCCTTATTGCCCTAGCAAGGGTTTCAAGCACTATATTGAAAAGGAGTGGTGACAGGGGCCAGCCTTGCCGAATTCCTACATTTAAGGGGAATGCTTCTGTTGTTCCCCCTTTGGCGATGACTATTGGCTGGGGTTTCCTGTATATGGCTTTGATTACATTGAGGAATGACCTTCCAGTCCAATTCCCTCTAGGACTTTAAACATTAAGGGATGCTGGATTTTGTCAAAGGCTTTCTCCCAATCAATTGAGATGATGGTGTGGTTTTTTGTCTTTCAGTCCATTTATATGCTTGATATATTTATTGATTTTTGTAGTTGACCATCCTCGGCATCTCTCGGTATGAACCAACTTGGTCATGATGATGATCTTCTTGATGTTGGTCTGTATGTGATCTTGCCAGTATCCTGTTTAGAATTTTGGCATCTGGTTCATAGGGAGTGGGTCTATAGTTTTCCCTTTTGTTGTTGTATTCTTTACGTGGTTTGGTAATAGTGTGTGCTGGCTTCATAGAAGGAATTTGGGAGAATTCCCTCCATTGTGTCCTTCTAACAACTTGAGTAGTAATGGTGTAAATCTTTTAAAATATTTTATGAAGAATTCTGCCATGAAACCATCTGGGCCTGGGAGTTTTTGGTTGGGAGCTACTTATTACATCTTCATTTCTTCCGTATTATTGGTCTATTTAGGCTGTCAATCTCTTCTTGGTTGAGCTTTGGTGATTCCAGGTTACAGATATTCATCCATTTTTCTAAGTTTTCAAACTGGTGGAGTATAGGTTCGTGAAGTATTCCTTGTGATTGTCTGGATCTTTTCATTCTGTTGTGAGATTTCCCCTTCTCACAAATTCATTGATTTGGAGTTGCTCCTTCTTTCTTTTGGTTAACTGGCTAGAGGTCTGTCTATCTCATTTATTCTCTCAAAGAACCAACTTTTGGATTCATGGATTTTTTTGTATGTGTTTTCTTTGTTTCTATTCATTGATCTCTGCTCTGATTTTGTTATTTCTTCTTGTCTGCTGTGTTTAGGGTTCATTTGTTGTTGGCTCTCAAGTATTTTTAGCTGCAGTGTTAGATCATTCACTTGTGCTCTTTCTGTTTTTTTGTTGTAGGCACTTAGAGCATAAACTTCCCCTTTTAGGACTGCTTTAAGTGTCCATGGTTTGTGTGTTTGTATTATCATTGTCATCAGTTCCAGGAATGTTTTTTTTTTTTCTTTCTTTCTTTTTTTTTTTTATTTTTATTTTTCTTATTGTATTCAGATGTTGTTTATTCCATGTGTTCTTGTAGGTGTAGGGTTTATCCTGGTGTTCATATTGAGTTTTATTGCACTGTGGTCTGATAGAATGCATGAGATTATTTCAATCTTTTTGTATTTGTTGAGTTTTTTTTTCCTGTGTCCAGTATATGGTCTATTTGGAGAATGTTCTGTGAGGTGCTTGAGTAGAAAGTTTATTCTCTGTGTTTGGGTGAAATATTCTAGATGTCTGTGAGATCCAATTTGGTGTTATTGTATTCATTTAGGTTCAGATGTCTCTCTGTTTCTCTTTGTCCTGTTGATCTGTCCAAAGGACTTAGTGGGTATTGAAGTTCCCCCGCTATTAGTGTGCTGGGTTAATCCGTGCCTTGAGATCCTGAAGATTGTCTTTATAAAGTTTAGTGAACCAGCTTTGGTGCACTATATTCGTGATTGTAAGATCTTCATCGTAATGTTCCTTTAATAAAATGTAATGGCCCCTCTTTGTCTCTTTTGAATTTTCTTTTGCTTCGAAGTCTATTTGTCTGATATTAGAAATAGCAACACCGCTTTCTTTTTGGTACCATTTTCTTGGAATATTTCTTCCATCCCTTCACCTTATTTGGTGCCTATCCTTGAATTGAGATGGGTTTCTTGTAACAGCATGTAATGGATTGGTTCCTAATCCATATCCCAGTCTATGCCTTCTGATTGGAAAGGTTTACCCATTAATATTTAGGTTATAATTGAAAGATGGATGTTGCTTCCTTTCACCTTATTATCCCAGTGGGACTTTAGCTGATTCTACTCCCAGTTATGTTTTTTATTAGTTTCTTTACCTAGGTTGTTGAAGGATTTGTTGCTCTTCTCTTCGGCCCTTTGAATTGTTTCAAGTATTTACTGAAGAGTTGGTTTCGACATGTATTTCATCTTGTTTTATGTCATGAGAATTTTTCTCTCTCCTTCAACTATAATTGACATTTTTGCTGGGTAAAGTATTCTGGTGGCATCCATAGTCCTTTAACACTGGGAATCTTTGCTCCACTTTTTCTTGCTTTCATGGTTTGCCTGAGAAGTCAGTTGTAATTCTGATGGTTTCCCTTTGTATGTGACTTGTTTTTTTTTGTGGCTTTAGAATTTGTCTTTGTTTTGGGTGCTACATTTTATACTATGATATGGATGGGGGAATTTCTTTTCTGACTTTGTCTATTGGAGTCCTATGTTTGCTTCTTGTATTTGTCATGGCGTTTGTCAATTTTTAGTTTGGGGAAATTTCATCTATTATTTGTTGTAAGATCTGATCAAAATTATTCTCTTGGGATTCTTCTCCTCCTCTATTCCTATGATACGGAGGTTTGATCTTTTCATATGTCCCAATTTCCTGTTGTTCCACTTTTGTGATTTTTTAAATTTTTCATATTCTTTATTTGAGCTTTTTTAGTTGCTCTGTGTTATCTTCCAGATCTGATATTTTTGTTCTGCTTCCTCTATTCTACTTCTGAGCTTTTTTCCTTTCCTTTCTTCTTGATTGGATGAGTGTTTTTCCTTTTTCATTTATCCTGTTTTCTTTAGTATTTCCACTTCCTTTTGAGATCTCAATCTCTTCTTGTGTCCTTTACTTCATTGGTTGGCTCCTTTTTCAAGTGTTCTACTTCATTTCGGAGGTTTGTTTTTTTCTCCCCTCTAGTTCTTTCTGGATTTGTCAAACTCTTCCTTTAGTTCTTTCGAAATTTGTCATTTGTCTCCCTCTACGTCCTTTTTGAGTTTTTCATTCTCCCTCCTTAGTTCTCTGGCTTCTTCTTTGTTTTCTTTAATTTCTCTGCATAGGTCTGCAATTATTCCTCTAAACTTGTTCTTGGGTCCTTCCAGGGGATCCCATTGTAGCTATCCCTACAGGGATGGAAGACCTTGGTGCAGAGTATCCTGCACCTTTCCATGTTCTCCCTTTCACCGTGTCCAGGCATGGGGATTTTACTTTTTTTTTTTTTTTTTGGCCTGTATTCAGATGCCAATCACAAATGTCTTTCCACTATGTGAAGGCTTGTTGCTTCCTCCTTTCAACCCTTTTTTTTCCCTCTTTTGTTTATGGCGTGTTGCTTGTCTAGGTTTCAGGCTTTCATTTGTTTATATATTGGAATGTAAAGCTAATACCACTCTCACTTTCTGTTCTGAATGTTCTCCAAAAAAAAAAAAAATCCACTTGGATGCTCTTTCCAATTCCAGTGGGGGGGGGTGATAAATTTACTGACTTCCCCACACCCGGTACCTCTCTGAGTGAGGTCTGGGCTCCTGTGCTTCAGGTGGTCGGCCAGACCCTCAGCTGAGCCCCCTGCACACAATACTCACAATGGCACGGGTGCCACTGCAAGAGCCAGGCTCCACCAGACAGCCACATTAAATTTTTTTTCTTTTGAGAATGGGTCTTACTGTAGAGCCCTGACTGGCCTGAAACTTGCTATATAAAACAACTTAGCCTCAAACTCACAGAGATCTACCTACCTCTGCCTCCTGAGTGCTAGAATTAAAGGTGTGTGCCACAAAAATATTTAATATTTTTTAAATCGACTTCTCTTCCAGTAAACTTTCTTTTTTCATGAACTCCTTTATTTATTTTTATTTTATGTGTATGAGTATATTGCCTACATGTATGTAAGTGTACCCACGTCCTGCAATGCCTGCAGACCTCAGAAGAGACCATCAGATTCCCCTAGAACAGGAGTTATAGATGGTTGTTAGCCACCATGTAGGCACAATGAATCAAACTCGGGTCCTCTAGGAGAGTGCCAGGGCTCTTAATGGCTAAGCCATCTCTCCAGACCCTCGTGAACGTCCTTTTCCAGAGGCAGGTTGGTGCCATCAATATGGCTGAACTGGGATCTCCCTTTGTTTTGCTCTGTCATAGGAAGACAATTTAATGGGCATCTATGAAGACAACTGTCTTTCCTTTTTATTTATTTATTTATTATATTTAAGGGATTCTACAATAATAAGAGCACATTTGTTTCAGATAATAATTGATGTTGTCAGTTTGCAATACAATTAGGTAATTGGTGCTAGCATCCACAGATGAGGGATACCATTTGTCGTTTGTTTTCTGGAACTTCACTCAGCATGATGTCTTCTAGCTCCAGCCATTTTCCTGCAAAGCTCATATGTCATCTTCTTTACTGTTGCATAGAACTCCATTGTGTAGATGCACACATTTTCTCTATCCACTCGTCATTTGAGGGGCTATTGGGTTGGTTCCAGCTCCTTGCTATTGTGAAGAGAGCTGAAATAAACATGGCTGTGCATGTATCTTGTGGTAGATGAGTCTTGGGGTACATTGCCCAGGAGTGGTATGGCTGGGTAGGTGGCAAGTTCATTCCAAGTCTTCCAAGGTTCTCCACACTGCTTCTCAAGTGGCTGTACAGTTTACATTCCCACCAGCAGTGGAGTGAGTGTTCCCTTTCCCCACAACCTCTCCAGCACTTGGTATCATTTGTTTTCCCAATCCTAGCCAGTTATTGGGAGTAAGATGATACTTAAAGGGTTTTGATTGCTTTCCTTAATGATTATGATGTTGAACACTTTTAAGATGTTTCTAGACATCTCTAATTCCTTCACTTGGTGAAGTCTCTGTTCAGCTTTGCTCATCTTTTGAGGGGTATTTGTTTTCTTTTTCTTGTTTTTTGAGTAGTTTAATATATCTGGAAATCAATGCTTTCAGATGTTCTGATGGTGAAGGTTTCCTCCCACTCTGTGGGATTTCTCTTCACTCCCTGATTGTTTCTTTTGATGTACAGAAGCTTTTGAGTTTAATGAGGTCCCATTTGTCAATTGTCGACCTTAATTCTTGCAGCAGACCTGCGTCTGGATCCATCTGGAGTTGACTTTTGTACAGGGCCAGAGGTAGGGTTTAATTTTCATTTCTTCTAAGTGGTGATCCAGTTTTGCCAGCACCACTTGCTGAAGATGCTGTCTTTTCTCCAATTGTGTCTTCTTGGCCCCCTTGTCAAAGATAGTGCTGAAATTGTATGTGCACAGTTTGGATCTTCAGTTTTGTTCCATTGGTCAACAGGTCTGTTTCTGTCCGTACCAAGGCTGTTTTTATGACTAAGCCCTGTAGTATAGTTTGAAGTCTGGTATAGAGATCCCCCCTGTAGCTCTTTTCACTCGGTTGTTTTGGCTATTCAGTCTTTTGTTTTCCAAATGAAATTAAGAGACTTTTTTTCAAGCTGTGAAGAAACTCTCGGGGATTTAATTGGGTTGCATTGAATCTATACAAGAGTTTGGTAAAATAAACATTTTTACTAATAGTTATTTTCAAATCCATGAGCATGGAGGTTTTTCCATCTTCTGATGTCTTCTTCAATTTCTTTCTTCAAGGTCTTTAAAATTTTTGTTGTAGAGATCTTTTGGTGTCTTTGGTTAGGTTTGTTCCTAGGTATTTTATTGTTTTTGAGGCTATTGTGAGTGGGAAAGTCTTTTGAATTCTTTTTCCAGTTGCCTGTTGTTGGTGTAAAGAAAGCTACTGATTTTTCTAGCGTTAATTTGTATCCTGCCACTTTACTGAAGCTCTTAATCATTTCTGGGCGTTTCTGGTGGAGTTTTAGCATCCCTTAAGTAAACAATCGATCATCATGCAGAAACAGGGATAGCTTAACTTCCTCTTTTCCAATTAGACTCCTTTAATTTCCTTTTCTGTGCCTTTTGCCCAGCAAGTGTTTCAAGCACTATATTGAAGGGGAGTGGTAACAGGGGACAGCCTTGCCAAGGTCCTACCTTTAAAGGGAATGCTTCTGTCATTTCCCATTTAGGATGATATTGGTTGTGGGTTTCCTGTATAATGGCTTTGATTACATTGAGGAATGATCTCTGCCAATCCAATTCCCTCTAGGACTTTAAAGCATGAAGTGATGCTGGATTTTGTCAAAGGCTTTTTTTTTTTTTTTTTGGTGTGGTTTTTGTCTTTCAGTCCATTATATGCTTGATGATTATTTATTGATTTTCATATGTTTAACCATCCCTGCATCTCTGGTATGAATCAACTTGATCATCAATGGATGATCTTCTTGATGTGGGTCTGTATGTGATTTGTCAGTATCCGGTTTAGAATTTTGGCATCTGGGTTCATTTAGGGAGATGGGTCTCTAGTTCTTTTTGGTTGTATCTTTGCCTGGTTTTGGTAATAAAGTGATGCTGGCTTCATAGATTGGGAGAATTCCCACTGTATCCTTCTAAACAATTTCAATAATAATGGTTGTAAGTCTTTTTGAAATGTTTTATAGAATTCTGCTGATGAAAACCTGGCTGGGCTTTTTTTGTTGGGAGGTTTCTTATTACATCTTCAATTTCTTCATATGTTATGGGTCTGCTTAAGCTGTCGATCTCTTCTTGTTAGATTTGGTGATTCCAGGATTCAGATATTCATCCATTTCTTCTAGGTTTCAAACTTGGTAGAGTATAATTTTAAAGTATTCCCATATAATTTCTGGATCTTTTATTGTCTTGTTGTGGATATTTCCCTTTTCATCATGGATTGTATTGATTGGAGTTTTCCTTCTTTTTTTTAACTGGCTAGAGGTCTGTCTATTTATTTATCTTTCAAAGAACCAACTTTTGGATTCATTGATTTTTTGTGTGTATTGTTTTCTTGTTTCTATTCCATTGATTGCTCTGCTCTGATTTTGTTATATTTCTTCCTGTCTCTTGTGTTTAGGGTTCATCTGTTGTTGCCTCTCAAGTGCTTTTAGCTGCAGTGTTAGATCATTCACTTGTCTCTTTCTGTTTTTCTAATGTTAGACACCCAGGGCTATAAACTTCCCTCTTAGGCATGCTTTTAAAGTATCCCATAGGTTTGTTGTTGTTTTATTATCATTGTCATTCAGTTCAGGAATGCTTTAATTTCTTTTTTACCTTCCTTGACCCATTCATTATTCAGGAGTTGTTGTTTAGTCTCTATGTTTCTTGTAAATAGTAGGGCTTATCCTGGTGTTTGGTATTGAGCTTTATTGCACTGTGGTCTGATAGAATGCATGAAATTATTTTCATCTTTTTGTATTGTGGAGGTTTCTTCTGTGTCCCAGTATGTGGTCGATTTTGGAGAATGTTCCATGGGGTGCTGAGTAGAAAAGTGTATTCTCTGGTATTAGGGTGGAATATCGGTAGATGTCTGTGAGGTCCATTTGATTATCATATTTTCATTCAGATGATCCCTCTGTTTATCCTTTGTCTTGTTGACCTATCCAAAAGGGGCTCAGTGGGGTATTTAAGTATCCCTACTATGAGTGTACTGGGGTTAATCTGTGCCTTGTGGTCCTGGAGAATTGTCTTTAAAAGTTTGGTGACCAGAGTTTGGTGCATATATATTCATAATTGTGAAATCTTTTGGTGAATTGTTCCTATTGATAAAAATGCAATGGCCTTCTTTCTCTCTTCTGATTTCTTTAACTTTGAAGTCAATTTTGTCTGTATTAAAATAGCAAAACACCTGGTTTCTTTTTGGTACATTTGCTTGGAATATGTTTTTCCATCCTTTCACTTAAGGTGGTGCCTGTCCTGAGAAGGTAAATGTGTTTCTTGAAGACAGCATTTGATGGATTCTGTTTCCTAATCCAATCTTCCCAGTGTATGTCTTTGTTTGGGGATTTATTCCATTAATATTTAAGGTTATGACTGATAGGTTCGTATTGCTTCCTTTCGCCTTATTATCCATTTGCGGTTTGGTTTAGGTTTCCACTTTCTGCAGTTATGCTTTTATTGATTTTCTCTTCTAGGTGCCTGGGGTTGGTTGCTCCTTTTCTCTGTCCTTTGAATTGCTTCAAGTATTCTGGAAGGGTTGGTTTTTCCGACATGTATTATTTTCATCTTGTTTATGTCAAGGAATGATTTTTCTCTTCTCCTCTCCTCAACTTAATCAACGATTTTTGCTGGATATAGTAACACTGGGATGGCATCTATTGTCCTTTAACACGTGGAATGCTTTGCTCCACATTCTTCTTGCTTTCATAGTTTGCACTGAAGAGTCAGTTGTAATTCTGATAGTTTCCCCTTAAGGTCACATTGTTTTCTATGGCTTTAAGGATTTTGTCTTTGTTTTGGGTGTCTAAGCATTTTAAACTATGATGTGCGTGAGAGTCTTTTTCTGATCTTGTCTGTTTGGAGTTCTTGTGCTTTACTGTGTATTTGTATGGTTTTGTCTTTTTTTAGTTTGGGGAAGTTTTCATCTAATATTTTGTTGAAGATCTATCAATACCATTTCTTGGGATTCTTCTCCTTCCTCTATTCCTATATGTGGGGTTTGAATCTTTTCTAGTGTCCCACAGTTCCTGGTTGTCCACTTTGTGGTATTTTTTAATTTTTCATAATCTTTACTTGAGGTTTTTAGTTGTTCTGTGTTATCTTCCAGGTCTGATATTCTTTGTTCTGCTTCCCTCATTCTGCTTCTGAGGCTTTTTCCATTGCTTTCCTCTTGATTGGATGAGAGTTTGATTTCCTTTTCATTTTGTCTTCTAATTTCTTTTAGTATTTGCCCTTCCTCTTGGAGCTTCTCAATCTCTTCCTGTAGCTTTTGCTTTGCTAGTTGGTTTCCTTATCTTTTCACAATGGGATCTTTTCAGTGTTTCCATTTTCTTCCAGAGTTTGTCATTCTCTCTCTCTAGGTCCTTCTTGAGTTCTTCATTCTCTTTTCTTAATTCTTTTGATTTGCTCTTTATAATCTTATACTTCTTTAATATGTTCACAATTGTAGCTTCTAATATCTGGGTCTTGGGCCATCCCCAGGGATCCTACTGTAGGAATCTCCAACAGGGTTGGTAGAACTTGGTGTGGAATTATCCTGCACCTTTCCCATGTTGTCTTCTCGTGTTCCCTGGCAATTGGGTTTCTCTTTGCCTGTATTCCAGTGTGAATCCCAGATGCCTCTTCCACTGTGTTGAAGGCTTGCTTTGCTTGCTTCCTTCCATGATGCCTTCATTGTTGTTAGATTGATTTGTTTTTCTTCTCCTTGCTTATGGAGTGTTCACTTGTCTAAGTATTAGGTTCTATTGGAAGTTAACTCACTCTTCTATTCTGAAGGTTCTCAAACGATCCACTTGACACTCCTTCAACAATCCCAGTTGGCGGGGGGTGGGGTGGGGGTGGGGGTGGTGTGGTGTGTGTCTGTTTAGCCCACTGCTTCAGGTAGTCTTGGTCCTGATCTAAAGACTCAACAAACCTATTTATACCAGCTCAGGGCAACTCCCACCCCAACAGCCACACCAGCCAATCAGGTCAAAGATCACCAAACACAACAAAACTAATCAAACATCCACCTGGCTGAAGCCCCAGCTCTTACCTGTGCTTCAGGTGGTCTTGGGAGATCCTCCTCTCTTCTTATACTCAGTGTTCTGCAGGTTCTAGTGCTGATTTCTTTTTATTAACCTTGCTTGGTTCTCACTGAGTTTCCTGGTCCCAGGGCCTTCGTGTCCCTTGTCACTTCTGGAAATGTATCAGAAGGGAAGCCCTTCAGATTGCTTCTCCTCTATCACTCCTTTTCTTTCCTTCTGAGAAACTTTCCTATTATAGATCCTGTGTCTTTAACCCCACTTTGCTTAATTTCGCCCCATGAAGTATTTTCTGTCTTGGTCATTTCTTTCCAACCTATCTTCTATGTCTATGCTCTCCTCTTCAACAGTGTCTAACCCATTTTAGGATCCAGCTACCATGTTTTCATGCTAACAGTATACTTTACTTATTCAGGTCCGTCTGACTCTTTCAATATTTATTGATGGTTTTTACAGTATTATGACACTTACTCCATTTTAAATATTGTAGTCTTTGTTTCATTAGATACTCTGTACATATTATTACATAGTCTGTGACAGAGAATTCTAATAACTGGTGTTCTTTGGACACAAGCTTTTTGTTTCTGTTAACCCTTGCTCCATGCTAAATTGCTAACTTGGGTCTTTGGTGATCTTTCCTTGGGTCTCACATTTCCTTGATTACTCTTAGAAAGTCCTGGAGTCTAAAATGATGGTGCTTTCCTATGACATTGTCTTTAATATTTGCTTCTTGCAGGAACCAAGACAGACAAGGACTCTAAGACTACGCCTAGCGCATCCCCCACCCTCACATCATAGGCAAAGCCAGCACTCCAGTTTATCTCCAGGAAAGTTTCCACAGGTCCCACTTTAGTATTCTTTGAGACACAGAGGACTCAGAATTTCATTTAGGCAACATCTAGTTGTACACATCCAATAATCCCTCTTAACATTCAGATGGCTGTTGATGAGGCAGAAACCAATTAGTACTTTTGAAAGACATGCTTTAGGGGCTGGAGAGATGGCCTAGCAGTAAGAGCACCGACCGCTCTTACAGAGGACCCGGGTTCGATTCCCCAGCACCCACATGGCGGCCGAGAACCGTCTGAAACTCCAATTCCAGGAGACTCCAGCTCCAGGGGAATCCGAGGACCCTCTTCTGATCCTCCGGCATTGCACGACACGGGTGCACAGAACTTGCATGCAGACAATACATTTCGATACACATATACAGAAATAAATAAAAATAAAAAAAATAATAAACAGAAATAACAAAGCAATATGTTGACGGGAGATGGCCATGGTAAAGAAAAAAAAATTGAGAGGCCCAGTTCCAAAGGCGTGCGTAATCCAGTTCGGTCACACCGCCCTCGTACAATGCACGGTGCACAGATTCAGCGCACTCAGATAACATTCAGACAGTACTGTTTCTGATAGAGACGTTCCATCTTAGGCGGAGGGTGGCAAAGCCACGGCCTGGCAATGCTCCCATGGTAGCGTAGACGGATGGTCAATCAACTGATGTCCTCCTACTGTGACACAAAACAAAATGTGTAGTTAACCACACAAGTTTCCACTAAGCTGTAACTTCTCTTCCATGTTCATCTTTTAGAGTGACAAAAATCAAAATATCATTTCAGAAGCCGGGTCTAGGGGCACATACCTGTCCACCCTATATGTGGGAAGGCTGAACGGCAGGAAAGAATGTGAGTTCAGAAGGGCCCACCCTGAGCACGCAAATGAGAACCTTATCTCAAAAGTATTTATGTATCACTTTTATATTTGAGAGTATCTGGTGTGGCCAGAGGCAGAAGGACTTGGGCATTTTCACATATCTTTGGAGGACAGAGATGAAAGCAGCAGTTCTTGAAGAACAACATGGCCACATTCATTGGTAATCGCTGCACACACGACTGTTAGGAGTTTCTCCCTTGGACATGCAGGAACTTTACACCGCGATACATTGAAAGAGTATATTGTTTTTGATAATAGCCAAAAACAAAAGCAAGGATCAAGGATAGAAATGGCCCACAACTTAATAGCCATCAACAGAGGAACAGTTAATGGAATTAAGATTCATCTGTTTGCCAGAATTCTGCCTTCTCCATTAAGAGTTAAGTCCAAGATGAAAAATTGTCTCTGCATAATTAAGTAAAGAAAAGCAAAGGGCAGAAATGATTGTGTATAGAAGAGAATTGCATGCAGAAACAATATTTTGAATAGCCAAAAGAAAAACACATACATATATAGAGGCAGAGATGGGCAGGGAGCTGTTTTCTGGGAGAATATACGAGAAGCGGTGAATGTTACTCACTGTGAGGGAAGCCACCAGGGCTTCAGGGAAAGGCCGGCCTACACGGTTCATTTTTAATTCCTATTCATATGTTTTGAATATTCTCCATCGCAAGTCCACATATTGCTTTGTTTGGGGGGTTTTGTCGACCGTTATTATTGGGCCTTTTTTGATGAAGATGGCCTGTTTCCCTATTTATCCATCTCCGATTCTTCTACTTCCATCCATGCTTGAATTCTCTCCCTGCAGACCATAAATAAATATGCATATAGCCTCCAGCCTTAAAAAAAAAAAAGAGAAAAAGCGACCTTCCACAAAGATCTCTAAAATCTCTTATTAGATTAAAGACAATAGAATTTCAGATAATATGTAATGGGACGATCCATTTTTGCAAAAATAAAACCGAAATAAGTATTATTATAAGGTGTGTGGGGGAAAAAGTCTAGTAAGATTATTCATTCATGTCAACAAAAGCAAATGGCCTCCTTTCCAAGGGAAGCACATTGTTTCAGAGACAACGTTCAGAGAGGACCTGCATCCCCACACAGGGCTCGGCACCATCTGCTCTGAGCCTGGGCAGGAGGCAGGCTTGAGCTAATGGGAAGTTCATATGACTTCGTGTGAATTTTCGTGATCTTTTTTTTTTTGTTTGCCCTNACAGAGCTCTTAACCACTGAGCCATCTCTCCAGCCCCAAATAAAATATTTTTTCCGTTTCTCACATGTCTTGTGGCCTAGTCTCTGTGTCCAAACGGTCCACTGTCTTCTGCCTTGTTTTTTCAGAAACATTATCACTGTCTCAATCCCTGTTGTTTCATACCAAAGACATTGTTCCACTCTCTCTTTCCCCTCTGTCTCAGGACATGCCCAATGTTTCTTTGATTCCCCGTTATCTCAGATATGGCCAATGTCATTCCCTCTTTTTGCTCAGACATGTCCAAGATCTTAGTTCCCTGTAGTTCTCAGAATTGTCCACTGCCTTCTGTCTCTGTTTTTTTTTTTCACATAAATTTTATTTTTTTATTATGCTGTATTCATACCATTCATTTTCCAACTCAGTTTCAGGCATAATCCCTTCCCTTCCCCATCCCCACCCCTACCCATCCAGATCATGCATTTTCTGCGTAAGTTTTCTGCATCTTTTCTCTGCTTTTTTGTTTTGTTTTTTTCATTTTGTTTTTTAACATAGTTATAATTTGTGAGTACAACTTCCTTCATGTCAAACCAGTTTGTCAAGCAGTTGTGCCCAAAACTACACAGCCAATGGGCTCCCACATCCAGCCAGAGGGGGCTTGTTGTTCAATCAAGTTTGATTCAAATAGTGTCCAGTCTTATTGTTGTATAGTTTCACCATTAACCCCAATCTGAAGCCTTACATTCTACACACACGCCCCCGACCCTCTTCTGCAGATTGTTCCTAGGCTTTCTTTAATTGACTAATGGACATAGAAACTGTGAAAAGGATATTCCTCTATTCAGAACCAAATATAATGCTAAACTCTCCTTAAGCTTATGCACTTAAACAAAATATATTAATAGGAGCTCTGACAGCAGCTAATGTGATTATTCCTACCAAGGAGATGATGGCCAGGGACTCCAAGCCCCCACAAAAGGTATTAAAGGCTCCTTGCCTCAAACTGGGAGTATCTGCAGGAAGAAGGCGATAAGGCCCTGCTGAGTTTGAAAGAACCCGTATATAAACATGGGAAAGATGTGTATGGAGACCCACACTTGCAAGTATACAGATGGTCTCTGGGATCCAGAGAGTGTTACCAAAGACCACTAAACCAATTAAAGCAAATATTTCTCCTCTTGAGTCAAGCAAGATCTCTCCGTTGCACCAGCTACACCTATCTGCCTGGAAATATCTATGCAGCAGTGGCAGCCATATGTTGTTTATCCCAAAATCTAATTGGCTATTGGCTCTCTCCTTGGGGAAATAATTCATGGGCTGATGCCACAGCTTACATCCTCTAATGGTTAGGAGATGTATAAACCACACGAAGACCCCATAGTCAATCTGGTTAACATGATGAAGAAATAGTTAAATAATGAATTTACATACCATCCAAACATCTTGTTCTATACCAAAGAACCTACCATAACAATTGAGTACTGTTTAACATACTATATATCTAATAATGCTTGTGGCTTCATTAGTGAGGATCGAAAGGCTTATATATTATACTGTTAATACTAATATCTTAATTGCATGTGCTTCATTAGTTAGGGATCTGAAAGGTTGATTGCCTGGAAAGCTGGCGCAGCCCATGAAAGAAAACAGCCAGAACTGGACTAGGGACCAAGACATCAGCTCCAAGAAAGTAAGTGTTTTACTTCTCATCCACCTGTGCCCCTTTTAGCTTACACCTTTTTTATATAAATTTATTTTTTTTAACAAATCTAGAACCCTGTGTTCCCCACGCCATCCCCCACCCCTGCCAGAGTCATGCTTCTGCCAAACATGCTTTTCATCTTCTTTCTCAGTCTTTCTCAATATTCTCCATGAGGGAAGTGACTGTTTTGAGCCAGAAGTTCACTGTTTCAGTCAGTTCTGATGCAGTCCTTTCTGCTGTTGTTGTTTTTGTTGTTGTTGTGTTTGTTTTGTTTGTTTCCAATATGCATCTTCCCCAACTCTTTGGACAAAACTCCGGGGCCCACAAGAAATACCTTAACTGGGTAATTGGCACTAGCATCCATAGATAGGGATACCATTTGTCGTTTGTTTTCGGACTGTGTACTTCACTCAGCATGATGTCTCTAGCTCCAACATTTTCCTGCCAAAGCTCATGATGTCGTCTTTCTTTACTTGCATAGAACTCCATGTGTAGGATGTACCACATTTTCTCTATCCACTCGTCATTTGAGGGGCATTTAGGTTGGTTCCAGCTCTTGCTATTGTGAAGAGAGCTGAATAAACATGGCTGTGCATTTATCCTGTGGTGGGTGATTCTTGGGGTACATGCCCAGGAGTGGTATGGCTGGGTGGGTGGCAAGTTCATTCCAAGTCTTCCAAGGGTTCTCCACACTGTCTCCATATGGGCTGTATGAGTTTACATTCCCACCAGAGTGTGATGAGTGTTCCCCTTTCCCCACAACCTTTCCAGCACTTAGTATCATGTTTTCTTGACCCTTAGCCAGTCTTATTGGAGTAAGATGATATCTCCAAAGTGGTTTTGATTTGCATTTCCTTAATGATTAGATGATGTTGAACACTTCTTGAGTGTGTTTCTCAGACATTCTCTAATTCCTCACTTGTGAAGTCTCTGTTCAGTTCTTTGCTCCATCTATTGAGAGAGTCATTTGTTTTCTTTTTCTTTGTTTTTTGAGTAGTTTATATATTCTGGAAATCAATGATGCTTGCATATGTTCTGCAGTGGAAGGTTTCCTCCCACTCTGTGGGATTTCTCTTCACTCCTTGATTGGTTCTTTTGATGTACAGAAGCTTTTTGGTTTAATGAGGTCCCTTTGTCAATTGTCAACCTTTTTTCTTGCAAGCTGCTGTCTGACTTTGGAAGTCTTTTCCTACAGCCTATGTCTTGTAGTCTGCTGCAACTTTTCTTCTACCCATTCTGAGTTTGGGTTTCACGTTGAGGTCTTTAAACCATCTGGTAGTTTCACTTTGTACAGGGCGGGTAGGGGTTAATTTATTCTTCTACAGTGGCGATCCAGTTTTGCCAACACCATTGCTGAAGATGCTGTCTTTTCTCCATTATGGATTCTTTGGCCCCTTGTCAATATAAGATAGGCTGAAATTGTATGTGCTCAGATTTGGATCTTCAGTTTGTTCCATTTGGTCAACAGGTCTGTTTTCTGTGCCAGTACCAGGCTGTTTTTTATGGCTATAGCCCTCCTTAGTATAGTTTGAAGTCTGGTTATAGAGATCCCCCCATGTAGCTTTTCACTCAGTGTTTGTTTTGGCTATTCAGGGTCTTTGTTTTTCCAAATTAATTAAGAACGTTTGTTTCCAAGCCTGTGAGAAAACTCTTGGAGGATTTTAATTGGGATTGCTGTTAATCTATACAAGAGTTTCGGAAAATAGACATTTTTACAATGATAATTTTCCCAATCCATGAGATGGGAGTCTTTCATCTTCTAGTGTCTTCTCAATTTTTTTTTAACAAAAAAATTTAATAAATACACATATAGATTCAGTTAACAAAGGAACAAGAAATGCTAACTGGCCTTTGACCTCTTGCTGTAAAAAATGAAAAGGGCGAAGTTTTAGCCTGTGTAGAGGCCAAGGGTGGTGCAACATGAAATGTGTAGTGGAAGGTAGAGGGATGGCATCAGTTACTAAGACACTTGGGACACTCTCTGCAGAGCCCAGTTTCAGTTCCCAGCACCCAATAATGGCTAACCACTGTCCATAATTCCAGTTTCCAGGGGGAATCTACACCCTCTTTCTACCATCTCCGTAGGCCACTGCAGAACACAGGTCACTTACACACATGCATGCATAAAACTAAAAAACATATTTATTTAAAATTATTTTTTTAAAAATACATAGTAGAGGCCAGGCGTGCGGTTGGCACATGCTTTAATGCCAGACTCGGAAGGCAGAGGCAGATGGATCTCTATGATTCAGGCCCAGACCTGGTCTACAGCAGAGAGCTCCAGGCCAAACTTAGAACTAAAGGGGAAACCCTGCTCTCAAATAAAAACCAAAAAAAAAAAAAATTAAATAGTGGAAAATTTTCAGAAGAGTCAGGGTATTCATCAGTAACAATGGTATGCTGTATTTCCTTAGGTTTGTGGATTTTTTTTTTTTTGATACTAAGGAGGTGTGACTCTGTGGTAGACCACTTGCCCAATACATGTGGTAGAGCACTTGCCCAATACATGTAAAGGTCCTGGGTTTGAGGACCCAGCAGCGCAGATAAATAAAAGTTACCCACCTTTTTCCTTTTTGTTTGTTTTAATGACTTCACCACATGATCTATTTATTAGGTTGAATGCCAATTGGGAGCTTTTGTATAAATTTGCTATTCTTTCCAGTGAGAGAGTTCCCTGCACCAAACAATCAACTTCAGGTCCACAGAGACCCCGACCTGCCCTTGGTAATGAGACCTCAGACTGAATTACAGGTTGCTCCCCCTCTGCTCTCCAGAAGAGGTTATGTCAAATCTCAAAGCTCTGTCTCTCTAAAAGTTTGGCAGAAAGCATCGTAAAAAATCCATTGGCGCTTTAAGCTGGTGGCGTGTGTTTTGTTTGTTTATGTCTGTGGGGTGGGGAGGAATATTTGAAAGTACTATTCCAATTCTTTAACAACATTAGGATGATCTCGACTAGGCCTATATGGTTGATAACGGTTCTAACTCTGCAGGCTCTGCAGTGCCTTCCCACTTTGCTTCTCCCCCTCCTTCCGCCCACACTGTTCATTTTCGATGAGTCACACCTGGCACCGCTCTAATTTGTCAGGCTGTCAGAGAACCAATGTGGACCTCACTCCTGTTTTCTATTTTATTAAAGTCTTTTTCCTTTACATCTTTTTACCTTTTTGTTTTTTTGTCTTTTGGAGGCAGGGTCTCCCTGTAGCCCAGCTGTCTGGCCTTGACGTCACAGAGATCTGCCCTTCTTCTTCCTCCCAAGTGCGGGTATTAAAGATGTATACCTTGTCTGGCCATATCTTTTTCCTTCCCACTTTCTTTGGATGTACTCTTTCTCTAACTCCTTGTGATAGATGGTACTTGTGACTTTCTTCTTGTAAACATGAACTCACAGGCTCTATTGAAAGCGTCACTTTCTCTACATATCTCAGCTGTTCAAGTATGCTGCACTTCTCTTGGTGTGGTTCTAGAGATCCTCAGTTGTTTTCTTTGATTTTGGGCTTCTTCACCGATGTCTTATGTTTAAAATGTTTTAATTTCCAAAAAAAAAAATTTTTTTTTTAAATCTTCATTACCTCCATTTTGAATTTGTCAAATGATCAGAAAGGTAGTTCTGCCTGGTGGCAAGTTTTCAAGTCTGCTGAGATGTATTTTATGGCCTTCTTGTAGGGTTGGTGTTTGTAAATGTTGCACAGTTTCGAGTGTTGGGAAAAACTATACCAAGTTTTAAGCACCACCACACAACACAACACACACACACACACAACACACAACACGTGTCGTATACATACCACCTTGGTTTCTTTTCATGTTACTGTGACAAAATACCCTGACAAAGAAGCTCGAGGAAGAAGGGTTTATTTTTCCACACAGTTTGAAGGATGAAATCATCTGTGGGGACAGTCAAGGTGGGTCGAGGTGAGTCAACATGGTCACTGATCTGCACAATCAGGAGACCCAAGTAATAGTAGCTGGATGCTCAGCTCATTTCTCCTTTTCATGCAGTTCAGACCCCAATCTGGGGAGTGATCCTGCCCCCCATGGGAAGGTCTTCCACCTATTACCTGATCAATCTATCCCTCCCAGGACATTCCAGAGGCTAACCTTAATCTGTGTATTCCCTCACAGAAATAGGTTCTAGGTGATTCTCGAGCCTATCAGGTTCACAGCCAATTCTAACCATCACACTTCAGCATGTAATACTATTACACACCACACACACATAAGCACACATGTTAAATGCTTTCCTTGTGCCTTTAAGTCTTCTACCTTCTTACTAACCTTTTGCGCCCATGACCTCCACATAATTGAGAAGCAGTTCAGTGGTGAGTACATGGTTGGCCTGCACGAAGGCCAAGCTTCAATCCCTGGTACCCTCCCCACCACTAAATTGAAAGAGTCGTGCTAAAATCTCCCATTATGATGATGGACTTTCCCACATCTCCCTCCTCCTGCAGCGTCTTTGCGTTGGTATGTTCTAAACAGTCCTTGTTTTTACCTTCCTGGTGGACTGGATGTTCATACAGTGACCACCTTCATCCCTAGTAATGTGTTTGGCTGTGTACCCTACGTCCTCTGATACCCAGGGAGCCACCTTCTCTTCTCTCTTTAGCATTCAGTATATTGCTTTCCTTTCCATTAGTCTGAGTCCTCCTGACTCATGTGTGTCTGTTGTAAATAGCACAGACCTGGGAGGAGGGGGTAAATCCAGCTTTACCATCTCATTAGTCGCTAAGTAAAACCATTTACATTTATTCAAATTTGTTTTCAATCATGTTTATATCTTCTAAAAATTGTACTTGATGTGCTTTTAATTTCTCTTCTTGGCAATTGAATGCAGGCTTCACAAATGCTAGCAAGGGCTTTCCCACCGAACCACCTCCCCTACCCTATTTTGACTTTATATTTTGTGACCAGGGCCCACTAAACTTCCAGGTTGGTCTTTTAGACTCACTTGTAGCCCAAGCAAGCCTTGAACTCATATCTTTCCTGGGCTCGGCCCCCCAAGGCAGGATGGGACGTCAGGCTGACACTGGGTCCTACTTGAATGTCGTCTCTATTTTTTTTTGTGTTTAGCTTTATTCTCTTTTAATTCTTTTTTTTAATTTTTGATTGCTTTGGTTTATATCTACTGCATTTCATTCTCTCTCTCCTCTCTCTCTCTGTCTCTCTTCTCTCTCTCTCTCTCTCTCTCGCTCTCTCTCTCTCTGCTAGTGCTAGGTATCAAACCAAAGGCCTCATGGATACTTGGAAAGTACACTGCCACTGAGCCACATTCCTAAACTTGCTTTTATTTTTAATTTTGAGACAAATCTCCCTAAGTGGCTCAAGCTGGCCTGTCTCAGCCTCTGAAGCTGAGACGTCTCAGTCAGCTCGGCCATCCATGCTGTTATAACTTCCTTTCTTCCTTCCAGTTTGGAGGTGATAAAAATACTTATACTGGGAAGTGGAGTTGTTATTGGTTGGTTCTTTGGTTTTGTTCATTTTTTTAACATGGGCTTTCACTGGGTAGCCCTAGCTGGCCCAGAACTTGGTATATAGACCAGGCTGGCCTCAGACTCACCAGAATCTGCCTGTCTGTGCTTCCTAAGGGCAGTGATTACAGGGCCTCATCACCACGTTTGGCCTCCTTCTACTGTTTTCATGGCTACCCTTGAAATGACATCTCCCCGTTTTCCATAGTTACTGCCAGGTCTGACCTGACCTCTCCTACACACTTCCCACCACCCTCTCTGCTTCTGGTTCTCTTCTTACTGTTTTTTTTTCCACCACCGACTTAAGGAGGGCTGTTATGCTCCTGTTTACCTAAGGTTTTGCAATATTTTTAAAAAATCTTTACGGGGCTGGAGAGATGGCCTAGTGGTTAAGAGCGCCAACTGCTCTTCACAGAGGACCGGGTTCGATCCCCAGCACCCACATGGCGCTAAAAAACGTTTAAACTCCAGTCAGGGGAATCCGACGCCCTCTTCTGACCTCCGCGGCATGACACACAGTCACAGACCATATGCAGACAGTACATTCATACACTTACGAAAATAAATAAAATAAAAAAAAAATCTTTACTTATTATTCTGTTATAAAAATCAGTCTTTCCAGGGGACTGGGAAGATGACTCAGTTAGTAGAGTACTTACCATACAAACATTAAAACCTAAGTTTTGTCCCCAGCATGCACATAAAAGCTTGGCATGGTGACATGTGCCTATAATCCCAGCATTGAGGAGGCAGAGATGGAAGGATGGCTGGGGCTTCCTGGCCCACCAATCTAGTTGAATTGTCAGTCTTGGGTTTGCTGAGGGACCTTTCCTCAAACACAAAGGTGAAGGATGAGGAGAGCACCTGACATTGACCTCTGGCCCACATACATGTGGATACACAGGCACACATACAAAATATGTGCACACAAGAAAATAATAAGGCAGAGAACGGTTGAGGAAGATGCATCCCAACATCAACCATGTATGCACTCAACAGAGAGAGAGAGAGAGAGAGAGAGAGAGAGAGAGAGAGAGAGAGAGAGACAAATCAAGCCTTTCAAGACAGGCATGTGTCACCATGCCTGTAATCTCATCATTTGAGGCATGTAGGCAGGAGAATTAGGAATTCAAGGTCAACCGTGATCATATATTAATTTAGAAACTAGATTGAGCTATATGAGACCTTGACTCAGAAAATTAAAAAATAATAAGTACTCATTTTTTCTTTTTTATATTTAAAAATATTTTTATTTTTCATTTTACAATAAGTATAATTTGAGTACAAGCATCCTTCATGTAAAAACCAATTGCAAGCAGTTGTGCCCCAACCCCCACAGCCCAAGGGTCCCACATCCAGCTGAGGGGCTTGTATGTTCAATCAAGTTGATCAAATAAGTGTCCAGTCTATATTGCTTGTAGTTTTCACCTTCACCCAATCCAGCCCTTACATTCACCAGCCCCCTCTTCCGAAGATTGTTTCCTAGGCTTAAGAGAGAGAGAGAGAGAGAGAGAGAGAGAGAGAGAGAGAGACAGAGAGAGAGAGGAGAGAGAGAATATGAATGAGAGAATATGGATAACCAAAGCAACTCCTCAAATATTAAAAGAAGAATAAAAGTAAACACACAAGAAAAGAAGAATAGAGACATTCAAGTAGGACCCAAGTGGTCAGGCCTGACGTCCCACCTGCTTGGGGGGCCGAGCCAGGAAGATATGAGTTCAAGCCTTGCTTGGGCTACACAGTGAGTCTAAGACCAACCTGGAGAGTTTAGTGGGCCCTGGTCACAAAATATAAAGTCAAAATAGGGTAGGGGAGGTGGTTCGGTGGGAAAGCCCTTGCTAGCATTTGTGAAGCCCTGCATTCATTGCCAAGAGAGAAATTAAAAGCACATCAAGTACAATTTTTAGAAGATAAAACATGATTGAAAACAAATTTGAATAAATGTAAATGGTTTTACTTAGCGACTAATGAGATGGTAAAGCTGGATTTACCCCCTCCTCCCAGGTCTGTGCTATTTACAACAGACACACATGAGTCAGGAGGACTCAGACTAATGGAAAGGAAAGCAATATACTGAATGCTAAAGAGAGAAGAGAAGGTGGCTCCCTGGGTATCAGAGGACGTAGGGTACACAGCCAAACACATTACTAGGGATGAAGGTGGTCACTGTATGAACATCCAGTCCACCAGGAAGGTAAAAACAAGGACTGTGTTAGAACATACCAAGCAAAGACTGCTGCAGGGAGGAGGAGATGTGGGAAAGTCCATCATCATAATGGGAGATTTTAGCACGACTCTTTCAATTTAGTGGTGGGGAGGGTACCAGGGATTGAAGCTTGGCCTTCGTGCAGGCCAACCATGTACTCACCACTGAACTGCTTCTCAATTATGTGGAGGTCATGGGCGCAAAAGGTTAGTAAGAAGGTAGAAGACTTAAAGGCACAAGGAAAGCATTTACATGTGTGCTTATGTGTGTATGTGTGTGTATGCATATATACATGCTGTGTAAGTGTGATGGTTAGAATTGGCTGTGAACCTGATAGGCTCGAGAATCACCTAGAACCTATTTCTGTGAGGGAATACCCAGATTAAGGTTAGCCTCTGGGAATGTCTGGGAGGGATTAGATTGATCAGGTTAATTGAGGTGGAAGACCTTCCCATGGGGGGCAGGATCACTCCCCAGATTGGAGTCTGGACTGCATGAAAAGGAGAAATAGAGCTGAGCTCCAGCACCCATCTGTCTCCTGATTGCAAATGCAATGTGACCATCTGCCTTGACCTCACCTCGACTTCCCCACCTTGACTTCCCCACCACAACAGACTGTAACCCAGAGCTGTGAACCAAAATAAACCCTTCTTTCCTCGAGCTTCTTTTGTCAGGTATTTTGTCACAGTAACATGAAAAGAAACCAAGGTGGTATGTATAGACACGTGTGTGTGTGTGTGTGTGTGTGTGTGTGTGTGTGTGGTGGTGCTTAAAACTTGGTATAGTTTTTCCCAACATTCGAAACTGTGCAACATTTACAAACACCAACCCTACAAGAAGGCCATAAAATACATCTCAGCAGACTTGAAAACTTGCCACCAGGCAAGCTACCTTTCTGATCATTGTACAAATCAAATGGAGTAATGAAGATTTAAAAAAAAATTCGTGTTTGGAAATTAAAAACATTTTCAAAACATAAGACATCGGTGAAGAAGCCAAAATCCAAAGAAAACAAATGGAGATCTCAGAACCACCCAAGAAGAAGTGCAGCATACTTGAACAGCTGAGATATGTAGAGAAAGTGACGCTTTCAATAGAGCCTGTGAGTTCATGTTTACAAGAAGAAAGTCACAAGTACCATCTATCACAAGGAGTTAGAGAAAGAGTACATCCAAAGAAAGTGGGAAGGAAAAAGATATGGCCAGACAAGGTATACATCTTTAATACCCGCACTTGGGAGGTAGAAGAAGGCAGATCTCTGTGACGTCAAGGCCAGGACAGCTGGGGCTACAGGGAGACCCTGCCTCCAAAAGACAAAAAAAACAAAAAGGTAAAAAGATGTAAAGGAAAAAGACTTTAATAAAATAGAAAACAGGAGTGAGGTCCACATTGGTTCTCTGACAGCCTGACAAATTAGAGCGGTGCCAGGTGTGACTCATCGAAAATGAACAGTGTGGGCGGAAGGAGGGGGAGAAGCAAAGTGGGAAGGCACTGCAGAGCCTGCAGAGTTAGAACCGTTATCAACCATATAGGCCTAGTCGAGATCATCCTAATGTTGTTAAAGAATTGGAATAGTACTTTCAAATATTCCTCCCCACCCCACAGACATAAACAAACAAAACACAACGCCAGGCCAATGGATTTTTACAGATGCTTTCTGCCAAACTTTTAGAGAGACAGAGCTTTGAGATTTGACATAACCTCTTCTGGAGAGCAGAGGGGGAGCAACCTGTAATTCAGTCTGAGGTCTCATTACCAAGGGCAGGTGCGGGGTCTGTGGAGCCTGAAGTTGATTCAGTTTGGTGCAGGAACTCTCTCACTGGAAAGAATGCAAATTTATACAAAAGCTCCCAATTGGCATTCAACCTAATAAATTAGATCAATGTTGGGTGAGAGTCATTAAAACAAACAAAAAGGAAAAAGGATGGGTGAACTTTTATTTATCTGTGCTGCTGGGTCTCAAACCCAGGACCTTACATGTATTGGGCAAGTGCTCTACCACATGTATTGGGCAAGTGGTCTACCACAGAGTCACACCTCCTTAGTATCAAAAAAAAAAAAAAAATCACAAAACCTAGAAATACAGCATACCATTGTTACTGATGAATACCCTGACTCTTCTGAAAATTTTCCACTATGTATTTTTTTTTTTTTTGGTTTTTTTTTGAGACAGGGTTTCCCTTTAGTTCTAGTTGGCCTGGAGCTCATCCTGTAGACCAGGCTGGCCTTGAAATCATAGAGATCCATCTGCCTCTGCCTTCCAGTGCTGGGATTGAAAGCATGTGCCACCACGCCTGGCCTCTACTATGTATTTTTAAAAAATATTTTAAAAATATATGAGTGTATTGCCTGCATGTGTGTAAGTGCACCTGTGTTATGCAGTGGCCACGGAGATTAGAAGAGGGTGTCAGATTCCCCTGGAACTGGAATTATGGACAGTGGTTAGCCATTATTGGGTGCTGGGAACTGAACCTGGGTGCTCTGCAAGAGTGTCCAGTGCTCTTAGTACTGAGCCATCCCTCTACCTTCCACTACACATTTCATGTTGCACCACCCTTGGCCTCTACACAGGCTAAAACTTCGCCCTTTTCATTTTTTACAGCAAGAGGTCAAAGGCCAGTTAGCATTTCTTGTTCCTTTGTTAACTGAATCTATATGTGTATTTATTAAATTTTTTTGTTAAAATATCAGAAGATGGAAAAACCTCCCATGCTCATGGATTGGGAAAATTAACATTGTAAAAATGTCATTATACTTCGGAAACTCTTGTATAGATTTAAAGCAATCCAATCAAATCCCCAAGAGTTTCTTCACAGGCTTGGAAAACAACGTTCTTAAATTCATTTGGAGAAACAAAGGACCCTGAATAGCCAAACAACACTGAGTGAAAAGAGCTACAGGGGGGGGATCTCTATAACAGACTTCAAACTATCTACAGGGCTATAGTCAAAAAAACAGCCTGGTACTGGCACAAAAACAGACCTGTTGACCAATGGAACAAAACCGAAGATCCAAATCTGGCACAACAATTTCAGCTATCTTATATTGACAAGGGGACCAAGAATCCATAATGGAGAAAAAACACATCTTCAGCAATGTGTTGGCAAAACTGGATCGCCACTTGTAGAAGAATAAAATTAAACCCTACCTACTCGCCCTGTACAAAAGTGAACTCCAGATGGTTTAAAGACCTCAACGTGAAACCCAAACTCTGAAGGGATAGAAGAAAAGTTGGCAGCAGACTACAAGACATAGTGTGTAGGAAAAGACTTCTAAATCAGACAGCAGCTGCACAAGAATTAAGGTTGGCAATTGACAAATGGGACACATAAACACAAAAGCTTCTGTACATCAAAAGAAACAATAAAGGAAGTGAAGAGAAAATCCCACAGAGTGGGAGAAACCTTCACTGCAGATACATCTGACAAAGCATGATTTCCAGAATATTAACTAACTCACAAAACAAAGAAAAAAGAAAACAAATGACTCTCTCAATAGATGGAGCAAAGAACTGAACAGAGACTTCACAAGTGAGGAATTAGAGATGCTTGAGAAACACCTCAAGAAGTGTTCAACATCACTAATCATTAAGGAAATGCAAATCAAAAACCACTTTGAGATATCACTTACCCAATAAGACTGGCTAGGATCAAGAAAACAAATGATACTAAGTGCTGGGGATGTTGTGGGGAAAGGGGAACACCATCCACTGCTGGTGGGAATGTAACTCACTACAGCCACTATGAGAGAGCAGTGTGAGAACCTTGGAAGACTTGGAATGAACTTGCCACCCAACCCAGCCATACCACTCCTGGGCATGTACCCTCAAGACTCACGCAACCACAGAGATACATGCACAGCCATGTTTATTTTCAGCTCTCTTCACAATAGCAAGGAGCTGGAACCAACAAAATGCCCCTCAAATGACGAGTGGATAGAGAAAATGTGGTAATCTACACAATGGATTTCTATGCACAGTAAAGAAAGAAACACATGAGCTTTGCAGGAAAATGGCTGGAGCAGAGGACATCATGCTGAGTGAAGTAACACAGTCCCGAAAACAAACGACAAATGGTATCCTCATCTTGGATGCTAGTGCCAATACCCGGTTGTAAGTATTTCTTGGAGGGCCCCGGAGCTTTTGTCCAAAGCAGTTGGGCGTAACGCATATTGGAAACAACAAACAACAACAACACAACAACAACAAAAAACAACAGCAGAAAGGATGCAATCAAAGAACTGACTGAAACAGTGACACTTCTGCTCAAAACAGTCAACTTCCTCATGGAGAATATTGAGAAAGACTGAAAAGAGATGAAAAGCATGTTTGGCAGAATGCATGACTCTGGCGGGTGGGGGAATGGGTGGGAACACGGGTCTAGATTTGTTAAAAAAATAAATTTATTGTTCCCTAGGCGAAAAAGGGCACAGGTGGATGAGAAGAAAACACTCTACTTTCTCTGGAGCTGATGTCTTGGTCTCTAGTCAGTTGCTGCTGTTTTCTTTCATGGGCTGCCAGCTTGTCCAGGCATAACCTTTCGATCCTACTAAGTGAAGCACATGCAATTAGAATTTAGGTATTAAACAGTATAATTATAGCCTTTCGATTCCTACTAATGAAGCACACACAATTAGATATATAGATATTTAAACAGACAATTGTTATGGTAGGTTTCTTTGGTATAGACACATTGTTTGGATGGTATGTTAATCATGTTACATTTTTCTTCTGTTAAGTTATGGCAGGGTCTTCGTGTGGTTTATAACATCTCCTAACCATAGAGGATGTAAGCTTGTGGCATCAGCCATGAGTTATTCCTCCAAGGAGAGAGCCAAAGCCCAATTAGATTTTGGGATAACAGACATATGGCTGCCACTGCTGCATAGTATTTCCAGGCAGATGAGGTGTAGCTGGTGCTGACGGAGGAGTCTTGCTTGACTCAGGGAGACCTAATATTTGCTTTATTGGTTTAGTGGTCTTTGGTAACACTCTCTGGCATCCCAGAGACAATCTGTATACTTGCAAGTGTGGTCTCCATACATCTTTCCCATGTTTATATCAGGTCTTCAACTGCAGGCCTTATCGCCTCTCTTCCTGCAGATATCCCAGTTTGGAGCAAGGAGCCTTTACCTTTTGTGGGGGCTTGGATCCCCTGGCCAACATCTCCTTGGTAGAATAATCCATTGCTGATGTCAGAGCTCCTGTATTAATATATTTGTTTAAGTGCATAGCTTAAGGAGACTTTAGCATTATATTTGGTTCTGAATAGAGAATAATCCTTTTCACAGTTTCTATGTCCATTAGTCAATTAAAGAAGCCTAGGGAACAATCTGCAGAAGAGGGTGTGTGGTAAGAATGTAGGGCTTCGATTGGGGTTAATGGTGAAACTACAACAATTAGACTGGACACTCATTTGATCAAACTTGATTGAACATACAAGCCCCCCTGCTGGATGGTGGGACCCAGGAGTCGGTGGAGGGGACAAGCGCAAACGGGGACAGTGAAGAGGCGGTGTACTCCAAACACTATTGTAAAAAACAAAAGAAACAAAACAAAACAAAAAAGCAGGAAAGATGCAGAAAACTTACAGCAGAATGCATTGATCTGGGATGGGTAGGGGTGGGGTGGGGGGAAGGGAAGGGGATATATGCCTGAACTGAGTTGGAAAATGATGTATGAAATACACAAAGCATCAATAAAAAAATAAATTTATGTGAAAAAAAAAGACAGAGGCAGTGGACATGTCTGAGACTACAGGGACTAAGTCTGTGGACATGTCTGAGCAAAGAGGGAATGACATTGGCTATATCTGAGATAACGGGGACTCAGACATTGGACATGTCTGAGACAAGAGGGAAAGAGAGAGTGGACATGTCTTGTCTGAAACAACAGAGATTGAGACAGTGGATATGTTCTGAAAAAACAAGGACAGAGACAGTGGACACGTTGAGACAACAGAGACTGAGGCCACAGACATGTCTGAGACAACAGGAAAAAAATATTTTATTTGGGGGGGCTGGAGAGATGGCTCAGTGGTTAAGAGCTCTGGCTGCTCTTTTAGAGGACCTGAGTTCACTTCCCAGCACCCACATGGTGGCTAACAACTGTCTGTAATTCCAGTTCCAGAGGTCCAACTCTTTCTTCTGTCCTCCATGGGCACTACACACATGAGTGTACTTACACAATGCAGGCAATACACTTGTATACATAAAATAAAAATAATAAAAAAAATATTTTATTTTTGCATGTATGGTATGTGTTGTGTATGTGCATGGTACATGCATGCCTGTGTGAGAGTTCATGGAGTCCAGAGGAGGAGTGTGTCACTCTATTACAGCTTTCTTGCTTTGAGGCATGGTCTCTCACTGAACTAGAAGTTTGCTGTTTTGGCTAAGCTAGCTGGCCAGCAAGCTCCTGAGATCTACCGAATAGTGTCTCCCAATGCTGGGGTTACTGGCACACACACACACACACACACACACACACACACACACACACGCAGAGCCATGTCAGGCTATTATCTGGATGCTAAGGATTCAAACTCAGGTCCTCCTATTTGCAGAGTAACCACTATTAACCACCTCATTGGTCCATTATTGTTACTTTTGAGACAGGGTCTCTATTTAGCCCAGGCTGGTGTCAATTTCAAGATCCTCTTGGCTCCCAAGTGCTGAAATCACCAGCAGGCTCTATGACTCACAATGCTGTCGGGCTATGGTAGGCTTCCTCACATCTGCAAAGCTGAGGTGACAGTTTCTGTCACCACCAGTGACTAGCAATGAGCTTCCCATTGCTGTCTTCCGGTCCTCACTATTCCATGCCCATCTCTCCACCACTGCCCACACTCTGCTGCTTAGAACCAGAGGATGAGGTCCAGGCACCTTCTTGGCTTGATGGAGGGGAAGCAGCCCAGGCCTGGCTACCCAGAACTTAGCACATGTTTGAGTAGCTGCCACACACATTAGCAAATGCCGTTGGCAGATTCACCACTCAGTGATTCCTTCTATGAGATCCCCCCAATGCCTGGAGACATTGAATCAACCTATACCAATCCCTAATGCCTGGGGCTACCCTACAAACCTATGGGAAGAGATAAAATGTTCTTGGTAGCTCTCTACTGCTGTGATAAAACACTCTTGCCAAAAATAACTTTGGGGGGTTAATTTGCTTATACAGCCAATCTCAGTTCATTACTGAGAGAAGTCGAGGTAGAAAGGCCTGAGGCAGGCACTGAAGCAGAGACCACGGAGAACTCTGTGCTCAGCTGTACCTACTTTCTTGGTTGTTTTTTTGGTCTTTTTGAGACAGGTCTCCCTATAGCCCCAGCTGGCCTAGAACTCGCTATGTAGACTGGTTGGCCTTGAACTCACAGAGATCTGCTTGCTTCTGCCTCCATGCACCACCACGTCCAGCTCAGCCTACATTCCTATACAACTCAGGACCACTTGCCCAGAAGTGGCACCACTCAGAGTGGGCCGGGTCCTCCCACATCATTCAACAATCAAGAAAATGCCGCTCAGACATGGCCACAGGCTAGTCCATTAGAAGAAATTCCCCAACCAAGGTTCTCTCTTTCCAAATGAATGAAGTTGACAACTGGCGCTGTCCATCACACAGTGTGAAGTAGGTAAGGCAGAGTAAGAAGGTAGAGCAGGAGGAAATGGATTTAACTAGAGAATGTTAGAACACCACATGCCTGCGATGTTTACAAAGCCTTCACATTGCCCCATTTTGATGTTGCAATATGACATCGTCCTCTACAAGAGTCACACTTGAGAACTGTGAAATCAAGTAATAAAACAAATGAACAACTCAACCCAGGTCTCACTCAGGCCAGGGAGATGGCTCAGCAGGTCAAAGCTCTAGCCTCTCACGTTGGACAACCTGAGTTAGAGTCTTGAACCCCACAGAGAAAAGCCAGAAAGGTGGTGTGCATCTATAAGCCCAGCACCCTGTGGGGAGTGAGGAGCAGAGACCGGAGAATCCACTGGAAGCTCATGGCCAGCTATCCTGGCAGGCACAGCACAGCAGCAGAGAGAAGAGACTGCCTCTCAAAGATGGGAAGAGAGAACAGACTCCTAGAAGGTGGTCCTCTGACAGCTACATGTGCATTATAATGTATGTGTACACTTGCATTCACACACACACACATATAGTCAGAATCTCATGATGTTTAAAGTAAGTTATGATTTTGTGAAAAGCCACATTCCTAGCCATCTCTGGCTATAGGCTCCCTGTGGGTTGAAGGTTAGCTGTGTCTGCTTTATCCATGTGAGCAGGTTGCTAGGGTTTCCATAGCTTCACCCTACTCTATGGAGGGGACACTTGGAAGAGAAAGACCGCTAGGCCAGTGGAGGCCAGAATAACAAAGGAACATGAAGGAGGGTCTGAGAGAAGGGGTCTCTTGTGCGGACGCAGCTGCGAGAATCACGCATAAAGCAGCATTATGTAGAATACAGCCACGTTTAGGACAGGTGATGCACCATGGCTGGGTTGAGTCTACTCGGGTAATGCCAGCAGAGGAATTAGAAAAGGCTGAAATGCCACTCACAACATCCTCAGACTCAGAGGCTCTTTCGCAGATGCAGAGAGAGCGTTTGGTAAAATTCCACACGCATTCACAATCAAAAGCCCTTATCAAAGAGAAATAGTTCGCCGTGTCCTCGGGCTGGTTAGGAACATTATAATCCCACACTGAATGCTGTTTTTAATGGTGAAATACTGAACTTCGGAGAGCAGGAATAAGACAGAAATGCTCTCATCACAATGAACGGCAATTTCATTAGATATCTTAAGGACGGTCCCTGCAGTAAAGCGAGCAGAAGAAATCAGAGGCATGGAGATTAGAAAAGAATAGAATTGGCCCTTTTTGTAGATGATATGATTGTCTGTGTAAAAACTCAATATCTATAGACAAATTATTAGAAATAAGAAGTGTTTAGCAAGATAGACGAAGAGAGCAATGTACAAAAATCAATTACATTCCATAACAGCAACAAATAGTTAGGGGGGAAAAGACATTTACAATGGCAGTAAAAAGCGAAAGACACCTAGGAATACATTTCTTAGGAATATGCAAGACAGTTGGAGGAGATTATAAAAATTTATTGAAAGACATTAAAGAAGATATAAATAAATGAAAGGAGATATATTCATGGATAGAAAATAAAATATCAAGAGACATGTATGTTCTCTACCAAGAAACAATAGATTCTGGTAAAAAAAAAACCCAAAGGTTGTGTTGTTTTATTATTATTATTTTTTTAGGAATTTGACAAGATGATTATAAAACATGAAAGAGCAAAGATGTCAAAAAATTGAGGGGAAATAAGATGCAGGGCTCATTGTACAGCCATCCAAAATCTACTGCAAAGCACGCTCATTGTACAGGGTCTTCTGCAAAGACAGGGACAGATGGACAGAAGGGGCACAGCCAGAGCTCATATTTGGAGGCAGCTTCAGTAAACCAGGGGAGGGAGGGAGTCTGCCATCAAGGAGGGACCATTGGCTATCCACATGGAAAAGAAATGGAAGAAAGGAAGGAAGAGAGGAAGGGAGGAAGGGAGAGAGGGAGGGAGGAGGGAGGAAGGAGAAGGGAGGGAAGAAGGGAGGGACAAATCACATCCCTTCCTCAGATTCCAAATCAATTTCTGAAAGATACAAGGATGAAATGTAGAAGATAAAACACTAGAGCAGACAATACAATATGACCTCAGGATAGCAAACGAATCCTGAAACAAATGTGTAAAAGTGCCAAGCTGGTAAAAACGACTCCATTAAAATTAGGAGCTTCTGCTACTGAGATACAAAAAGGACAAAGAGAAATGCCCCAAACCTGCTTTTTTATTCTCTTTTTGAACGACAAGTTCTCATGTATCCCAGGGGGGCCCTGAACTTATTATGTAGCTGAAGATAACTTCCTATGTAGCTGAAGATGACTTACTATGTAGCTGAACATGACTTACTATGTAGCTGAAGATGACTTCTATGTAGCTGAAGATGACTTACTATGTAGCTGAAGATGACTTCTATGTAGCTGAAGATGACTTACTATGTAGCTGAAGATGACTTACTATGTAGCTGAAGATGACTTACTATGTAGCTGAAGATGACTTCTATGTAGCTGAAGATGACTTCTATGTAGCTGAAGATGACTTCTATGTAGCTGAAGATGACTTCTATGTAGCTGATGATGACTTACTATGTAGCTGAAGATGACTTCTATGTAGCTGATGATGACTTCTATGTAGCTGAAGATGACTTACTATGTAGCTGAAGATGACTTACTATGTAGTTGAAGATGACTTACTATGTAGCTGAACATGACTTACTATGTAGCTGAACATGACTTCTATGTAGCTGAAGATGACTTACTATGTAGCTGAAGATGACTTTGAACTCTTAATTCTCCTGACTTCACCCACCCCAGTGCTGGGATCACAGGTGTGTACCCCTATATCTAGCTGGTGTATGCAGCACTGTTGGTCAAGCCTAAGGGGTTTGTGAGCCCCAGCCCCAGCCCCAAACTAGAAGATTTCTACTACATGTATTAGTAACTGAGGAGTACTATACAGGACTTAAAAAGAACTCCTCCAAAGTGGGAAAAACCAAGCATATGGCAGAAAAAGAAGCCCAGCCAGGTGTGGCGGTGATGCCTTTCAGGCCAGCTCCTGGGAGGCAGAGGCAGGCCAGTATTTATGAGACTGAGGTCAGCCTGCTCTACATAGTGAGTTCCAGGCCAGCTAAAGCTACATAGTAAGTCTCTTTCTCAAAATAAAATTGAAACAAACAACAAAAAATACACTCACATATATTCAATTATATGGCCCAAGACAGGACTCCTACTTCACAGAAGAGGAAGTCAGAGAGTAGAGTGTAGATGTATTAGTGCTCATTGATATATACACACACATGCTCTTTGGATAAGCAAAATGTATCAATTCCCCAAATAGCATGTGTGTCCAGGGTAGACTCAGAGTCCTGCTGGTGGGTGTCTAAACTGGGATAACAACTTTAAAAAACAACCTGTGTCAATTAATCTTATGAACATTCATAGTGGAGGCCAGTGGCTTGTGAAGACTTGCTGTGACTCAGTTGGAAGGAGGTGCTATGTCACCTGGTGTATGAAGATGCATGCCCCCCCCCCAACACCATGCAGGCAGGCACAGGCACACACATAGAGAATTCAGTAGCAGAAGTTTTAAGAAACAATATTGGCTCTTGCTAGGAGCTGGCTGCTACCAAGTGTTTCTTTATCTTGTATTTATGGGGCGATGGGGTTCTTGGGGCCTAACTACTAAGGATTTCATGCCTCCTTAGTAGATCCTGATTTAGATTTTGGCAACTTGCCCATGTACACCCAGCAGCAAGCATGAAGAGGTTCCTAACAGCTTTGCTTATAACACAAATTGGAAAAGCATAGAACAGTCACAGAAGAGCCCAGAGTCACCAGAGCACCCTCATACCTTGGAATATTACCCAGCAGTGAAAAGTAGATAGATACAGCCACACCCAATGGTGGCTCAGCTCTTAGACATAATGTCATGTGGGAAAAGCAAACACAGAAAACCGGGTACTATAAGTTACCTCGATTGCAGAGTTCAAGGGTAGGAGGAGATGGAAACTCCTAAACACTGTAGAGAAGCACTAAGGTCCTAAAACAGGTGAGGAGGGTAGCAGCAGGAACCTCAGGAAGTACGCATCTGTAGGTGGACAAAGATTCAGTGGTGGTGGGGTTCTTGGGGTGAGCAGCAGGCTCATAGTGTACACAATGTATGATCAAAATACATTGTATACATGTATATAATATCAAAGAATAAATACAAATATTACATTTAATTAAAAACAGTCTAGTGGAGCAAGCCTGGTTCCCTGCAAACACTTCCGGATTCTTTTCCTTGCCCTGAAATCCCTTTTGTCACCTTCTCTTGACCTCTTCATACTGTACACTGGTGTCAGTTCAGGATCACGGCTGGCTGGACTCACCCCAGGGCCTTTGCATTTGTGCTTCCCTCAGCCAGGAATAGGTTGCTTTGCTTTTGTTTTTGAGCTTCTAGTTCATTCTCTTCCTTGGGCTCCAATGTCTCCTCACTGAGACCGTTCTCACCATCTTGTTTATGAGGTGGATCCTCTGGCATCTCTACGCAGAATACTGAGGGTCTGGTTACCAAACATCTTCCTGTGACCTTCAACTGATGGGATGCTTGCTCATTACCTATCTCATTCACCCAAGTAGGAGCTCAGGGGCCGATGATGCCTCCTCTGTCACCTTAGTCTGCCATCTCTAGAATCACAGGCATGTAACAGCCACTAGGGCCAGCCACCTGCTTCGGAAAGTCAGAACACACTGGACAACACAGACTCTGGCTTAGAGCATGTTAGGAATCTGAAGGCAGGGAAGGAGGGGGCATGATGCCAGCCCAGGGCCCCCTCCAACGAGACAACTCAGATGACATGTAGTGAAGTTAACTCTCATAGTCTGGACAGGCTGTACTTCGGGATTGAAGGCTTGCTACTCCTCAGGGTGTGGCCTGACCTCTCTGTGCCCCTCCCTACATCTGCTGTCCTTAGTGGGCTTCTTTAGGGCAGGGATATTGGTTGTAGAATCCTCTGGCTGGAGTTCTAGTTCCAATCCAGGTTGGCAGTAGGGCTTTGGGAACTTTGGATAACATGGTGGTGGCTCACCGAACAGAGGATCTTGGATTTCTTTGTCTTTTTTTAAAATTTTATTTATTTTTTTATGTCTATGAATGTACTGTCTGCATGTAGGTTTGTGCACCCATGTCATGTAATGCTGCAGAGGTCAGAAGAGGGTGTCAGATTCCCCTGGAACTGGATTTTTCCTGGAATTGGAGTTACAGACAGTTCTCAGCCGCCATGTGGGTGCTGGGAATCAAACCCGGGTCCTCTGCAAGAGCAGTTGGAGCTCTGAACCGCTAGGCCATCTCTCCAGCCCTCTTTGTCTTTTAGAATGGCATCGGGGGCTTGGCTTGGGAAGAGCCAATGCAGGTACCAGGCTGCCTGACGCCTTTCTAGCACAGGAAAGCTCAGCTTATTCCTTCCTCCTGTTATAACTTAGAATGGGAAATGGGAACATCCATCGCCTGCGCTGTCCCATCACCTGGGCTGTCCCATCCTCTGGGCTGTGACATGCCGCCCTAACTGGGAACCCCACACCTTGGTCTCCCAGCCACCGAAGGATTATCAACAAAGCAGGTACCCAGCTTCCCAGTGCTCCGCCAGCCCACGTTGGAGGTCATGGGTGTATCCTGTCACCCTGCCCTCACCCCTCCTGGTTCCTGGCTCTTCAGCCTTGGGCCTAGCTGAATCCAAGCTCCTCTCCTCTGCACTGGGTGAGGCCAGAACTTGGAACTGCAGACTGCTGAATGTGGAGGGGTCAGAGGGGTGCATGGTGCTCACAATCATTTGTATGAGAGGAGGAGGGCAGGGCGCTCTTCTATGAGTCCTGCTTCCCCAGGGTTAATGAGTGCAGGTTGGTTTTCTGAATCCTGAAAGGGAACTTTAGCAGATGCAATTACTGCTTTTATTTATCAGTAACCTCTGCAGAGTCCAGGGCAGGTGTGGGAGAGACAGAGAGAGGCACTGCTGAGAAGAGCTCCAGGAAAGCTTTGCAGGCTAGGCTGCTTGCAGGGTCCCAAGGGCATAGTCACTGTGTAACTAGGGCAGCCCCTGTCTCAGGTGGGTGTTGCTCTGAGGGCAGGGATGTGGCCAAACAAGAGAGCCTTGTGCCTGTCCTCCATCTAAATGGAGACAGACATTCCAACATCTCATTATAGAAAACAGAGGCAAACTCTGACATGGATCCTTTGCCCTAGGCTGGCAAGGTGGCTTTCTATGGTGGGTTGCTCAGGGCGCTGATGTGGGAAGTGAGGCCCAGCAGGTGCAGGGGAAGTAAAGGGTCCACGGGCCCAGTGCACTGCTGGGCCTAAGCAGGCCCTGGGTCCCAGTGGTTGGGGCAGCTTATACTCTATTCAGGAAGCCCCTGGGGATTAGATTATCCCCTGGGGATAAAGCTGTGAAGAGGCACAGAACTTGGTGATGGAGAGAGGAATGGAGGGCCAAGTGGACCCCCAGAGGCTCCTTGTGTCCAGATAAGGTGGGAGAGGTCTGGGGCTGGAAGCTGCATAGTGATGAGGAAGGAACCTGGATTTATGCTAAATAAAAATGCAGAGACGATTTCCCAAATGCCACAAAAGAGAAAGGTCACCTGCAGATGGGTGTCTGAACTCCAGGGGCAGCAGTCAGGAGGCAGAGGCCACGGAGGGGCCTGCAGGGCAGTCTCATGGGGGAGGGTGATTGGGGCTGAGGTGATCTGAGGTGCCAGGGTCCACCTGGTCAGAGGATGGAGGTAGATGGGCAGAGGCGTGGAGGAGGGACAGGGAGCCTAAGGGCCACTGGGGAAGCTGGCATTCCATGAGCTCTCTAGGGAGACTGTCCTACCCCAAGCCAAGCCCCAAGCAGGGACAAGGCCAGCAAGACTCCGGGACTCAACATCTTATCTTAGAGGGGGCTAGAACAACAGAAATATCTTTCCTCTGGAGGCCTGAGATATGAGGTCAAGGGGATGGCAGAGTGGAATCCTTCTGGGCTCTGAGTTCAGAATTTCCTGTGGCTTGTATATGCCTATCTTCTTTTTGCATTCCACTTTATGGCTGTCCCTTTTTGCTCTTTTATCTATTTATTATTTTTTTTATGCATATGAATGTACTGTCTGCATGTAGGTTTGTGCACCCCTGTCGTGCAATGCCACAGAGGTCAGAAGACGGTGTCGGATTCCCCTGGAACTGGAGTTAAAGACGGTTCTCAGCCACCATGTGGGTGCTGGGGATCGAACCCGGGTCCTCTGCAAGAGCAGTCGGTGCTCTTAACCACTAGGCCATCTCTCCAGCCCGGCTGTCCCTCTTTGGAAAGTCCATGTCCAAATGTTCCCTCTTCACGAGGACAGTAGTCATACCAGACTAAGTACTCCAATGACCCCATTTTGACTTGATAAATTCAGTCAAGATCCCCATCTTCTAACAGTACCATGTTCTACAGCCCCAGGGCTCAGAACTTGAATGTGTAAATTTTGGGGCTATGACAACTTAGTTCACGGTATTTAGTGACAGTCACAGGGCTGCCTAGAGTGGACCCTAGGCTGTCTCCTTTGTTGCATACACAACATCTCTGGTGAAAAATGGTCCACATAGACTATGGTAGTGCCACAAGACTGTTTAGTGAAGTCACACCATGGGTTTGCAAAGGTCCCTTGAGCCATTTTCCAACTACAGTATTACCCCAGAATGTGTCCTTATCACTAAGCAATTCTATCTGTCTGTCTGTTTGTCTACTCATCCATTTACCCATCTCTTCTCTCTCAGAGACAGGGTCCCACTCTGTAGCACAGACTGGCCTTGAACTTTGCATCCTTCTGCCTTAGCCTCACAAATGCTGGGATTTATAGATGTGCACCACCAGGCCTGGTGAGATTCAAATACTAAAAACTAACCAGATACAAGGAGGGAGAGTGGTGTCTCCCCTTCTTGACAGACACCACTGTTGGCTTGTGTATCTTTCTGGATAGTCTTTTGTGAAGGAGCATGCATAAATACATGCGTATGCAGGGGGATGGCAGGCTGTTTTTAACATAAAATTTAAATCTCTGTTACGGTGAGAAATCTAGCTAATAAAAAATACGTTTCAAAACAGACTGAGGCATTCTTCCTGTTAAATGTGGAGTTCTGTGTCTCATTTGCAATGGAAAAGTCTCTTGTTTAAAAAAATACATTATTAAGAGCCCTTACAATACAAACCACATTTTCCGATTCAATAGCATACAAGGTCAGCCAAGCAAAGACAATGGAAGTCAGCCTCAAATGCGCTCAGTCAGTGAAGAAATTCATTCAGGAGCTGCCTGGCAATCAGAGCCTTGGGGTTGAGCTGCTGCCCCTCCCCCACGCTGCATGGTTACTCTCCCAAACCTGCCCTCTCTGGCCACTGGAAAGCCAGGAAAGGATTCTTAGGGGGAGGGTTTAGGAGGTCATATTTCTTGATTAACAAGGATATAATTTTTTAAAGGAGGAAAGAAAGGATTTTATTTTATTTTAGCTTTGGCTCTCCTGAGTTGGCTTTTGTATGAAAAGAAATGGTACCTGCTTCTGGTTTAGGGGGGGAAGCTGATGGGGATGAGTGTGGCCAGGAGAAGGGTGTGGAGGTGTGGACAGAGCTGAAGACGTTGGAATGAGTGGGTGTGAACTGGCCACTGAGTTCTGTTGGGCCCTGGATACCACCCTGGAAACTGGAGTTGCCATCCGTAAGCCAGCCTCCTTGCCAGGGCTGCTGAGCAGGGGCGGGGGGGGGTGCGGTGCTTCCACGCTGTGGGTCCTCTTCCCTTTGGTCCTCAGAGCCCCCTCATACTGCCCCCTCCCGGGCCTCCTGTCCAGTCACTGCCACTGCTCACAGCCTGCAGATGCCATGGGCACCTCGTCTCACGCTCTTTCTTGGAGACTTGGCTCTACCCACAGTTACCTGGGTGGCTTCTCACCACCCTGGCTTTGGGGGCTCTTCAACTCTGCACTTCCTTTAGCTAACTAGGAATGACTCTAGCTATGGTGACAGGGACTCACACATCACTCATTACTGTGGGGATAAACACATCTGTCCTTTGCCCAACACTGTCTTGTCTGTGGTGTGGCTCCATCCCTGAACTGGGGGCCTTCTGCTGTATGTTTGGACCAGCTGGATTCCCATGTGCACATTTCTCCCAGGAAAGGGGAGAAGGGGCAGGTATGTCCTAGTTGGCCATGCCACTGGGCACTCTAGCTGCAAGGGAACCTGGGAAATACTGTTTACCCTCTAGCAGCTGAAGATGGGTATTCTAGAACACTGGGGGAGGAAGGAAGTACCATGTTGGTCGGGGGATTATTTTGATTAGGTTGGGAATCCACCCACTTGGGTGGTGCCATTTCCCTGTGACTGGGGTTCTGGATTATAAAAGGAGAAAGCGAGCTGAGCACCAGCACATATTGTCACTCTCTGCTTCCTGACTGTGGATGCAATGGGGCCAGCTGCCTGACACTGCTGCAGCCTTAACTTGATGGACTGTCCCTTGAACTGTGAGCCAAGGTAAAGCCTGCCTTCCTTCAATTGCTTTTGTTAGGACATTTTATCATAGAAACAGAAAAGAGTCCCAACAAATCCAAGTATTGCTTGCAGTCAAAGCCCAGACACTTTTGCCTATGAGCAAGATGGTTTTTATTTCAGTAACTACTGGTTGCTATGAAGGAAATTGGTGCCTGTCAGGCTTGGGTTAATGTTGATGGGCCAAACAGTAGACTTCGGTTTCCAACTGTCTAGCAACTACAGCCAGCCACAAAAGACACATGCTAAGACAGTTCTAATTGCACATTTCAAACAACAAACCTCTTTGTTTGCTGTGGTCACTAGTGGTTCCAAGCTAAGCACACCCATGGCTGGCTCTAGCCTTGCACACACTTGGGGAAGAGAGTGGGGCTTAGTGTGATCTACTGCTTCTCTCTCTTGCTTAGAACCTTAGATATACTTTGAAATCTCTTTCTCTCTCCCCATGATGTGTATGTGTGAGTACAGGTGCACACCTGCCATAGAACAGGTGTGAGAGTCACAACAGCCCCAGATGTTGGTTATTGTCTTGAGACAGGAACTCTTTTTGCCACTTCATATGCCAAGATGGCTGGTCTGTGGGCTTCTGGGAACTTTTCAGTGTTGATCTCCTGATTTCCCACAGCAGTGTTGGGACTACAGACATGTGCTACCATGCCCAGCTTCACGTGGGTTCTAGGGAATCCAAACTCAGGTTCTAATACTCACATGGCAAGTGCTTTACCTCCTGAGCCATCGCCCCAGCTCATACATAGATATTTTAAACTATGTTTTTTTAAATTTTATTTATTTATTTATTTTATGTGTATGAATGTACTGTCTACATGTAGGTTTGTGCACCCGTGTCGTGCAATGCCGCGGAGGTCAGAAGAGGGTCTCGGATTCCCCTGGAACTGGAGTTCTCCTGGAATTGGAGTTACAGACGGTTCTCAGCCGCCATGTGGGTGCTGGGGATCAAACCCGGGTCCTCTGCAAGAGCAGTCGGTGCTCTTAACTGCTAGGCCATCTCTCCTGCCCCTACATAGATATTTTAAATGCATACCATGCTCTGAAGATAGTTGTAATGACACAGAATTCCACTCACTACTTGGGAGAGTGTGGTCCCTCAAAGGACACTGGCCTATGGGCTAAGTGCTTTAATCAAAACCAACAGAAGCCACGGGGGCCTTCAGCAGACTGAAAAGAGTTCTGCAGAACAGTGTGGGGTGTGGCACTCACTGGACTCGGGAAGATCTAGGAATCCAGCTGGAAGGAACTCCTCTTAGTTTCCCAGCATGTCCTATGTAAATGTACTGAGTGTCTGGTCCCTGTAGCAAGCATCTTGCTGGATGTTCAGCTGGAGGTTCATATCTCAGTGGAGCTGAGGCAGATAGATTGATGCCCCCCCAGGACTGCAGTCAATGGGGAGAAATATAGGGTATTGGAGTCCAGGGGGCAAAGGCATTGCTGATCCATCTTAAGCAGGGCTTAAGATGAATGTGGAGATGTGGAGGGCCAGGACTTTCCATGGCTACATCAGGCTGGTGCTTTCCTGGCTTTGGAGACTTTGCCTTCCCTAGTTCCCTCAGCAGTGGGCAGCTAGGGTCCATGGGCTGCCCCATGTAGAGGGACTGTTAGCATCTCAGGATCACCCAGGAGCAGTGAGTTCTGTGCTGATTGGTTGTAGACTCGCACAAGATCTGGGGCTCTTGAGCAACCAAGACTCCACCAGGTTGTAATCTTCCCCACCTCCTGCCATTTTGTAGCATTGTAGCCCAGGGTGCACACTGTCTCACAGGTCCACTGTTAATAACAGCAGTACCTAGAGTAGAAGAGTCATGAAGCAACTCTCAAAGCTCCTTTATAAGGGCAGATGCCCAGTGAAAGTCAGCTGTTGCTGATATCAACACATCCACAGTTACAGTCTGGCCTGGGTTACTATGCTAAGACTCCATGTCCCAGATCTAAAGACCTGTCCACTACAGTGGGATTGGGGCACCTCTAACAATGCCCTCTTGTTATAGCAGGAAGGACACAGGACCCTATCTAAACACCTGAAGCAACTTCCACTCAAATAACCAGCAATCCCACTCTCCTTAAGAATAACCCCCACTCCTGGCTAAAAAACACTCAGGATACGGTGATCCCACTTCCGATACCATGGCCCAGGCTGAGGCCATCCAGGAGCCCTTATTTTTTTAATTTTTAAAAAATTTTATTTATTTTTCTATGTGTATGAGTGTACTGTCTGCATGTAGGTCTGTGCACCTGTGTCGTGCAATGCCACAGTGGTCAGAGGAGGGTCTCAGATTCCCCTGGAACTGGAGTTCTCCTGGAATTGGAGTTACAGACAGTTCTCAGCCGCCATGTGGATGCTGGGGGTCGAACCCGGGTCCTCTGCAAGAGCAATCAGCGCTCTTAACTGTAGGCCATCTCTCCAGCCCCTCAGGAGTCCTTTTTTGTGATAGATGACACTGACTGTCAACTTGACAATGTAGAATCACCAAGGAGACAGGCCTTGGGAACCTCTGTGAGGAAGTTCTAGATTGCAGTAATTGAGGTGAGAAGTCCCTCCTTAACTCTTTGTGGACCCCTCCCATGCCTGGCATCCTGGACTATATAAAAAGGAGAAAGTAGACTGAGCACCAACCAACACTAGTTTCTCTCTGCTTCCAGACTGGATGCAACCTGGCCAGCTGTGATGACTTCCCCACCGATGATACACTGCACTCTGGAACTGTGAGCCAAAAGTTGCTTCTGTCAGAGCAGCAAGAAACATAACAAATCCACTTCCTCACCTGCCCCATCAGAGCTCTAACCAGCCTCTCCTTTTGGTCCTCACAAACCAGCGAGATTGCAAACCTAGCTTGTTTATGTGGAACAAACCCTGGCCCCATATGAAACTTATTTCGTTGGAGAAAAAAAATGGAAAAAAAAAATCACCCAAAATCCCATCTCCCCAAATAACCACTCATTTCATATTTTCTTTAAGTTTTTTTTTAAATAAAGGACAACATAACTGGGATCAAATATACACTGTGCTCCATCTGTATATTCCCATGTCATTCAATACTTCTGAATATATTTTATACAATGCTGCCTACGTCCCTCAAAATGTACTTAAGGCATTATGCACTGTTGGGGTCTAGGCTTCGGTCTCCTGGTCTCTCTTCCTTCCCTGAATCCCTGACTGGGCCTTGACACTGTCCCAATGGCCTCTCCACAGCTGAATGATCATGTGATTTCTCCAATCCCCACTTCTTGGAAACCTGTAGGGGTCTCTGCCTACTGGAGTCCCCTGTGGCACTGGGGCCAGGAACTGGGACTCATGACCTTTATTCCACACCCATCTTCTTGTGACCAGTCCAGCTGTTGTTGCCACCTCCTCAGCCATGCTCTGATACCCAGGATGCCTTGAAGTTACACCCAAGCCGCAGCACAGCATGGTCCCGGGACTGTAACCCATGAGTGACATCTGCTAAGGACTTGGCGCCATGCCTGACATGACACTGCACTTTTCACCTGGGCAGTCTCACCTCCTTACATGGTTACGTGTGTTTTTTCAGAGGTGGAAACCGAGGCCTGCAAGGCTGAGGCTGTGCGAAGTCTATGGGGCAGCTGGATCTTATCCCAGGCAGTTGAATTTTCGATCTCTGTAGGCAGATGATTAGCAAACCTCCCTCCGACAACTCTCAAGCATCTCCTTGAGGGATTTTCAAGATGTTTTCTTGTTAGCAGGTCTACAGTCTTCCCACAGTAGCCTTCCCCAGCAGGCCACACAGCGTACAGTCAGCTCAGAATTCTGGATGCTGGTGGCTCCTGGGTCTAGACCTCCCTCAAGTCAAGGTTCTCCCAAGTAGCTGCTGGGAACAGTCTCTGCACCGTCGTGGTATGGGGCAGCTGAGGCGCACCTTGACTATTCAGTGTGGATTGAACATGTGGCCCCTTGACACTCTCCTCACTGTAGAAGGTGGCCGTGAAGGCTGAACAAGGGGTGGGATTGTATACTTAGCCCAACGCTGGAGCTACCTCTCTAAGAAATCACTCTTTCTTTGATTCTCTCTGTCTCTCTGTGCTTCTATTTGACTGACTCTCTGTCTTTGTCTCTGTCTCTCTTTCCAGAAGTGGGCATTTATGGGGGGAAGACAGGCCATCTCTCAGGGGAAACCACAGGTAGTTCCATGGCAGGCCCACACCACGAAAGAGGAGCAGCTTTTCTCTTGGGGGAGAAGCTACTAGGAATGGAGGGTGAGCTGTAAAACCTGCGGCACCCACAGGAGAGGGCTGCGCTTAAGAACGAGGACCTGAATTTGAATCCCAGAACCTGGGTAAAGCTGGATGCGTAGCACAAGGTAGACATTAAGGGCCAGTGACCGAGTTGTCCTCCGCCCTCCATGTGCGCAGTGTGGCATGTACATGCACACACACACACACACACACACACACACACACACACACAGGAGAACAAGGATTCTGCTTAATGTCTAGTATAATGATGGGCAAAAGGTCTGACCAGGAAAAGCAACACAGGGTAGGTCCAGAAAACCTAGCTGGATGCTGGTCCACATTCATGGTAAGAATGCAGATCAGACAGACGTCCCCGCCAGTGTGACTCGTGAAGAGTGAAGACGGGGTGGCAGGCAGCGATGAGAAGGACTGCTCCTGACATGGGTCCTCTATGGGGGCCAGCCCCAAAGCTTTCGAAGGAAGGCGAGGGGATGCACTTAACATTCATCTTTGGCCACAGCAATTCTACTGTTAGGAATTTACAGTACAATCTTCAGTCAAAGAGGAAGATGGAGGCTGGTGAGGTAGCTCAGAGGGGAAGGGTGCTTGTCACCAAGACTGATGATCTGAGTACAATTCCCAGGACCCGGATGGTGGAAGGAGAGAACCGATTCCTGCATTTTGTTCCCTCTGACATCCACACACAGGCCATGTGTCCCTTCCGGGTAGTTGAAACTGACTGAACAGGCAGGGCCAGATCACTGGGGCTGTTCGACTGTGTCCATTGGGCACTATTATTGCCCATTTTCTAGACAAGAAGACTGAGGTCAGCACTGTGACTCCAGTGCTCCAGCCTTGCCTACCAATGAAGTTCCTCAATTTAACTAATGAATCTAGCTGCATCTGTGCATAGATGTTCTTGGATCAGTCAGCTACTTCTCTGTGCCTTGGTTTCTTTATCTGTCAAATGGGAATGATTACTCTTGCCTTCCAGGGATGGAAGATGAAGACAATAGGCTCTGATGCTGTGGCAGGTTCTAAGCTGGCCTGGGCCTTGCTGCACAGAGTGAGTGCTCAGTAGGCGTGGCCTGTTGCCAGCTCTGTACTTGCACTGAAATGGGGGCATATGAGGGTCCTGAGTTTAGAACAAGAGACTGTCAGGGCTGGAAGCCCAGTTCCACAGCTAGCAATAACCACTGCATTATCCAGTCTGCTTTTGGACATCTCCAGCGATGGTCCTCAATGCTTCTTCTATATACAACCCCTTTTGTGGACTTCCCATGGCCCTTGCCATCAAATCCAACTCCTTTGGATGCCCCATGACCCTTGGGGAGTCCAGGTCCCCTCAACCTCTGGGCCTCGGCTCCTCATGTGCTTCTCAGCAGCTCTACAGCCTTCTCTCTCTGAGTCTTCTTTTGCACCCAGGTCTTTGCTCATGCCTGGCCCTCCATGTGACATTCCTCTGGGTCTTCTGGGTCACACCACATGTTATTGCCAGTTCTGGGTCTACTGTCACCTTTTTCTGGCAGCCCTGGCAAGCAGACTCCAGGCCTGTCCTCTGTGGTTCTTGCCATTCTTACAATTGCTTCTTCCTTGAAGACTTAACAGTCCTGCTTGATTCTTATTCTCACTTGGGCAGAGAGAGAGCCATCATGTAGGGGTCCCACCGTATTCATCTAGTATCAGTGACTTCACTGTCACTGGCCTGAGACCCACTGGGAACTATCCTAAGCAATTCTCCCTCTTTAAAAATCTCTCTCTCTCTCTCTCTCTCTCTCTCTCTCTCTCTCTGTTTTCTGAGACAGGGTCTCACTATGTAGTCTTGGCTGGCCTGGAACTTGCTATACCAATGTACCAAAGCTGGGGTACATTCACAGAGATCTGTCTGCCTCTGCCTCCTGAGGGCTGGGATTAAAATTCTATCTTTTTAAATATTTATTTTAAAAGTGTTTGTGTGAGTGTGTGTGTGTGTGTGTGTGTGTGTGTGTGTGTGTGTGTGTGTGTGTACACCAGAAGCTCAAAGCATCAGAGCCCCTGGAGCTGAAGTCCCAGGCATACTAGTAACTGCCGAGCCACCTCTGTAGCCCTGGCAATTCTCTTACCAGCCACCTCCATCACACCAGGACGGTGATGACAGTGGTTCCCACTGACAACCTGGGAGAGAGCATCCAGGAAAGGCTGGGCGTGGCTACACAGTGTGAGGCTCCTGCTTAATCAGGAGAGTGGTGGGGTTCTTATGGGCACACAGAACACTACAGCTGCTGATGGTGCTCGGGGCTGGGGGCAGGGCCTCCTGTTCCCTTCCTCTCTGGGTCTGGGGAGCTCTGCAAAAGGTCTGCAGTATGGCTCGAGGGCCACCTGCTCTCAGTGTTCCATACCAAATACACAGCATATCCTCCTATTAGATTCTAGTATATGGAACTCACAGCTATCATTATTCTCCAATCATGGATAGGGTCACAGGTCCAGAGAGGCCAGCTGAATGTGGCCAGTGAAAGACAGGAAGGTAATGAAGCCAGGGTCGGGCCTATGTCCAAACATGGGGTCCAGGTAGATGCCATGATGGGTGCCAGTCTGTCTTCACCCATTGTCCCAGGGTCCACTGGACCGCTTATGATCCCTTCAGCAACAGGACTGACATCCTCTGGAGTAAGGCTTCACCTGTGACACCTTCACTGTCACTTCTTTGCTGTGCTTCTCATTTCCAGGTGTGGTTTCCTGTTCGAGGGTCTTTTGTAGGCAATCTCAAAACTCAAGTGGTGGGGAGTCAGGGATGGGCTTTGCACAAGAGGCTCGTGTGAAGAACAGGGACCCCAAGTGCCCAGCATAGCTTATCAGCATCCTCTGAGCCAACTTCAGAGTTCCTTTCTTTTCCCAGAGTCCCCCTAGCTCAGCTTAGCCGCTCTCAAGTTCAAGTTGAATTTAATAGCCTCCCTTCCCCTTTGCATTGGGCTATTGATCTTCATTTTGCAGACTGACTTCGGCGGTGAACCGCCGAATCTTGGAAGGCTTATCAGAGCTCCTATCAGGAGCTCATTTGGCTTAAAGCTTTCATTAGCACAGTTAACGTCCAAGACGTTGCGCGAATATTTCTTCGCGTGTAGCCCCTCACTGGTTTGCCATCCAGATGGTTTTAAAATCAAGGAAGCTGCTGTGTTTGCCTCGAGCTGGTTATTTTGAATTTCAAGATTGCAGCCTCGGTCAGAAGATAAGTGAAACAGCTGGCCAGGATGATTCGCCTGCCACTTGCCAAGTGCAAAATGAAGTTTCTGTTGATAATTTTCTTTGTTTTAAATAATTAACACAATCACCAACTTCTATTCCCTGTTGGATCCTTGGAGAAGTGTATTTAAGTTAATTTTCTTCCCTAGTTGTTGTTGGTGGCAGTGTGTGTGTGTGTGTGTGTGTGTGTGTAGGTACAGAGCACATGTGGAGGCCAGAGTTTGATGTCAGTCTTCCTCAATCCCTCTCCACCTTATCTTTGAGAGAGGATCTCTCACTGAATCTGCAAGTTCACCAATTTGGAAGACTGGCTGATTAACAAAGTACAAGATCTTCCTTTTGCCACCTCTCCTGCCACGGATGCACCAGGCTTTTATGCCAGGGATCAGAGCTCAAGTCCTTACACTTGAGTGGCAAATACTTTACCCACTGAGCCACCTCCCTAGTTCTTTCTTCCCCATTTGATATTTGGTTTTGAAAACGGAGGTCACCATCAGAACTAACTTATTATGGGATCGCCTGCAATCTCCTTCCTGCCCATAATCTGTATCTGAATGGCAACTGTTATCATAAAGCATATGGCTAGAGATAAAAGCAAGACCTAAATTAGACACCCCATGCACAAAAAAATAGAAGTGAAAGAAAAAACAAAGCTATGGTTTCCCATTCCCCCGCCCTGGCATATATTTGTTTCGGAAGGAGATTTTTTTTTTTTTAAGCCAGAAATTGCTGTGGAAGGAACTGGGGCTGACAGTTGGAGGGCTGGCCTGAGCCACATCTGGACATCATGGGTAACTGCGTGCACCAAAGCCTCTCTCACCTGTCACCCTCTGGTGAGGACATTTTCAAATACAGACCAAGGGAGAACAAATGGGGAAAAAAATCAACGTCCCGATTTTAAACCACCTAAGCTGCACTGTTTTTCTTGGGCCCCTACTGAGCCCTTGATTTCCTGATTGCGCAGAGCAAGAATAACAAAATCTATCCAACCCGGCAATTTGGGCAAAGATTCCCGTGAAAACCTACCCAATGGGGTTGATCTAGCCAGACCAGTACTTTTCAACTGGGGGCAACCCCCCCCCCACCCTGAGATACCTGGCAAGGTCTAGAGACACTTTTAGGATCTCATGACTGGGAGGGGGGAATGCTGTTGGCATCTGGAAGGTAGAATTTTACAAGGAAGGCTGCCAAACAGCCACCATGCACAGGGAAGCCCCTCCCTCAACAAAGAAACTTGCTCCACATGTCAACAGTGTTGGAGCTGTAAAACCTCGGGTGTGTTGGGTGCATGTGTGTGTGCTTGTGCAATCTGAGCTTTCTTGGCAGAGCGGTTGGTGTGCCATTCCATCCACATCTTCTGGAACCTGGAGATGAAGTTCAGGCATGCTTCAGCTCAGGTACCTAAGTTCTGTAAGTAACCGAAGGATTAACAACTGGGTTCTGTTCTCTTTCAGTAATGCAGAAGACCTCACCATCTGCTGAGGCCACATGGTGGTGGAGAGGACTTTGATCAAAGCTTGGAACATGGTGCCTGCTGTAGGCTCAGGACTGGGAGCTTAGAGGGCAGCTGAGTTGTCACCGAGCAGAGTTGTCCCCCTTCCTGGCCCCAAGGTCAGACCCAATGGCTCCTTGTCTGTCAGCCCACTCAGAGATCTTAGCTTCTCTCCTGTGGAGTTTGACTTGCTGTGGTGAAAGGTCACAAGGAACAAGGCAGTGAGACTCCCCATGAGCAAGCCTCAGTGCTAAACTTCAATGATTTTATTGGCATGGTGAGAGGCTTGGGGCCTGCCAAAGACAACAGCCCCACGCTGCGGCTGAGACTAGGTTTCTGGGTAATATGTCCCTGCTCTAGTCTGCCTAGTTCCCTGGACTGATGAGCTTGGGGAGAGCAAGCAGTGTGAAGACACACAGTTTCCGCCACAACACTCAGCACCAGCTCTTCCCTCACCCACCCCTGGGCATCCCTCTGTTCTTACATGCTAGCTGGCCAACGGGCTGTCTTGGTCCATTTTGCTAAAATGGGACTGTCTTGAGGGCTGGCTGTGTGGCCACTCGGGCAGGGAAAACAGGCCCTGATGGATGGATCTTGGATACATGCATCTGTAACTCTTCAAACCACAAGCATACTCCACCCCTGACTTCCCTTCCGGCCCTGTCATCTTTTCTCAAAATATCTTGTGTAGCAATTTGGGGCTGGGAGGGAAAGTTGAAGAGCTTTGGTACCCAGAACTGCTGGTGAAAGGAACTTAGATGCCCTTGGGCATGTCCTTCCTCGGGACCTCAGAACCTGGGAACCCATTACTGTGTCCTGGAGAAGAGATGGGTGCCAGGCAGTGCAGGGTGGCACGCTCTCTGTCGTGCCCTCTGCACCTCACAGTAATCCTGGGTTAAGAGTGAGGTTTGCAAGCCCAGCTCACAGGTGAGAAAGTTGAGGCTGAGAGCTGAAGGATAGTCACACAGGCAGAGAGGGAGTAAGCCACAGGCTCTGACCAGGGCAAGAATTCTTAGCCCTTTGCCATAGGAGGGTGAGCCCTGGGTTGGACACACTTTAATATCTGTGGTTGATACCCTCAATTTTTTCAATAGCACCTGGGCCCCCACAATGCATAGAACAGCTAACCACAGTTAGTTGGTATCTGAAGAGCTCTTTCCTCAAGCCATCAGGAAGGCACAAGTCCTTGGAGAAGGTATTATCTCTTTAACAGAGTTCCTGAAGTTCCCTGATTGCCACCCCGCCTCCCACTACCAGGCCTGCTGGGCACCGACCTGTGCCAGGAAGAACCCTCTCACTTCTTCTCTTCCAGCCCTGCCTCAGGACGCAGTCTTATGCTCCCATGGCTCCAGTGGGGCAAGATCCACAAACGTCCAGGTCTGTGCCACCTGGGGTTTGTCCCTTGCCTAGGGGATTGGTGGGCTTGGGTTACTCCTGTATCCTTTTGGAGCCTCACACAAAGGGCTGCTCTGGGTACCCAGAGGCCAGGCTCCAAGGGCAGAAAGCCTGCAAGGCTCCACACACTGCCCCGTGTTCCAGTTCCTCCAGCTGAGCCTAGAGAGGTCTTGGATAGGTCACAGGTGCTGACCATGTGAGTCTGGAAAAAGGACTCGGTGGCTGCACCACCAGGCACTCAGGTCCGTTGAGGTCTAAGGGCCCTCAGGAACTTCTTCCTACCTCAGGTGGCAAGGTGACTGGGGCGAAATGGCACCTACCTCCCAAGAGCACCAGGACGCACACGTAGGGGAGCAAGGCCGCAGGCATCCCGTCGGGGCTGGCAGGACTGCTGGGCGTCCAGAGGATGTGGAGGGCAGCACGGGGCTCCGGGATGCGGGTTGGCTAGGTCCTGTGCCCGTGGGCGCTCAGCCTCTCTCCGGCTCGCGGGATGGAGACGGTGGAGAGCTGAGCTGTGCACTCTTAGGTCCAACTTGGCAGAAGAGGTGGAGACCGCCCCCGGCTCAGCGCATAGCCCCAGGGCGGCGGGAGTCCCCGAGAGAATCCTTACACGGGGCAAGGAGGCCTCTCCACAAGTTCACCAAGCCAGAGCTGTGCGCTCCTTGCGCTGGAGCGCACCCCTGGCCAGGCCGTTCCCAGGAAAGATAAGGGCCTAGGGGTGCAAAAAGTGCTTAGTTTCTCTGGGTTCCTGAAGTTTCTATTCAGGCCTTCCAGATACCCCCGGAAAAGTCTCATCAACGCAGAGACCAGCAAATCCAGGAGCGAGTGAAAGTGGCCAAGCCTTGACCCAGCAGCATGTACTACTCGCTCTCTGTAATTAGCTCCTAATCGGTCTAGGCAAAGCCTGGAGCCAGCTGGGATGGCTGGGACGGGTTCCTCCCCCGACCCCAACTCCTCCTCCTGCCACCACCCTATCGGGCTCATGGGAGTGAGTTAGTTTAGGGTGGCAACTGAGAGGAAAAGCAGCTGTGAGAACAGCTGCCCCCCCCCCCACTAGCCCCCTTTGCTTCCCAGACAGGCAGGCGAGTCTTGAAAGGTATGTAACCACCTGGGAAGGAGACCCAAGCAAGTTACGATTTCATAAAGGGAAGGAAGAGAGGAATGTGGTTGAGAAAGTATATCCAGACTGTTCCTACTCACAGGAGCATTGGGCAACTCAGATAGAACTGGGGCTGTATGCCAGGACAGGAGGTGTGGCCAATCCCAAGGACCAGCTTGTTGTGTTGTCAAGAACTGGGAGAAGGGCAGACTAGACTAGAAGGAGGTGGGGGGCGGGCGGGCTGGGGGAACTGGCCGGCTGCAAAAGACTGAACAGAAAGTAAAGGAGAACAAGGTAAGAATGATGGGGTGAGAAGAGAGGAAAAGAACAGAAGGGAGAGAGGAAGAAAGAGATGAAGTTAGGGAGAGAGGTGAGAAGAAGGGAAGGGCGAGGGAGGGAGGAAGGAAGGAAGGAAAAGAGGAAGAGGAGGAGGAAGAAAGAGGAGGGAGAAGACTGCCCCTCTAAGAAGAGTTGGTGCAGATTTGTACCCAGGCACCTGTGTGGGCAGTTATCTTGCCCCTCTAAAGGTTTCACGGGGTCCCTAGCCCCCCTTTTGTGGGCAGAGCATCCCAGAGGAGACCCAAGGCACCACCTCTCTTAAATTTCCTACAGAAACTGAAGCGAGGCACTCAGGAACCTCAAGGGCCCTTCCCTTCTCCCCAGCCCCCAGCCCCCAGCCCAGGGTCCCTTGCTATGTAACTTTCTTCCTCTGCAGAGGCAACAAACCAGGAAAGGCAAAAGTGCCCACTGGGGCTGCGATGTGAGGGCAGCGAACGCTCAATCTCCCTCCAAAGGTGCCATTTATTCTGGTGTCTGTGGGTTACTGAGCACAACATGAGGCTGGAGGTGGGCTCGTTGAAGCCCAGATCAGTGCAGGCCGCCCCGGCTGACAGCTGTCCCTGTCACAGGAAGTTTGCGGGTGAGGGCTGGCTCTCGGGCCAGAGGAGAGCTGTGCATGGTGATTATTTATAATTGCATAATTGTGATGATTTGTGGCAATTATGTGTCCATAAATTTGCAAAATTTACCATTACAGATAAGGTGAAGTGCTCTTCTGCCCAGCACTGTGGGTGACTGCCCTGTCTCTGCCTTCCGAATTCAGGCCTTTCCAAGCCTCACATGTGAACAGGATTCAAATATTAGTGCTTTTTTTGTGTGTGTGGGAAAAAGGTTGTTGCATGGGTGTCTCGGGCTAGAGTCATAATTTGGCGCTTTCAGAACATACTGCGCTGCTGTTCAGAGTAGAAGCTCTCCCGCAGAGACTGGCAGGCGTGATAGTTGTACTGGCTGATTTCTCAGTGAGAACTGTTGATTACTGAGAACACTGGGTGGCCACCTGTTGTGCTCCTTACATCCAGTAGTTCTTGTTAGCTCTGTATTATAGCCATCTTTCCAGCCCCAGCACAGGGAAAAATGAGTTTGGAGTTTGGACCATTGTCCCCAGCCCACGCAGCAGGGTGGAGAAAATGGAAGGAGCAGTAGTGAGGACAGCAGAGGAAGCTGGAAAGGCCAAAGGTGCTCAGGAGGGAGAAGTACAGGGTGGGTGGGCTAGCCGGCACTTAGCTGTTCTGACAGTGCCGCCCTCACTACAGAACAATATGAAAAGAAACCCAAAACAGCCAGCAAGAGGCTCAGTGGAAAGGGCCTTGCCCTGCAAGCCCAGTGACTTGAGGTTGCATCTCTTGGGAACCGACTGCCCACCCCACACACATGCACAATGACATCCCCCTTCCCCAACAATAACAGAAAGAAAATAGATAATGTGTCACATGACTTCTCCTGGGGAGACTAGTACAGATAGAGTGCACCAACAGACCAAAGAAAGAAGTCCATCCAACTGCGGCTCTCGCAGAGCCTATGAGTTTAGGGGAGCTCCTCACAGGGGCACAGACAACTCCCAGGCAGCCACACCACCGAGTCCTTGGGTGGCTTACATGCAGCCAGAACACTGAAGAGTTCTGCCCACAGCATGGACAGCTCACAAAGCCGTGTCCTTGAAGAATCTGTGGATGACTTATAGGCAGCTATGCTCCCCAGGAATCCCCTCAGCCAGTCAATTGATTATCTCTAGGTGACCTTGAGGAGGGGCTTGCAAGAATCTCCCCCCGACCCCCAAGAGTATCAACAGGCCCCCATCCCCTGAGGGTTTCCTGCAGTTGCTCACTGCTGCTCTGATTTCACATGCTGATGGTCACTTCTAGCCCAGAGGACACAGCCACAGGACACAGTATTTGAAGAAGAGGCTTCTGGAGTAATGAGAAATCAAATGAGAGAATGAATTGAAACCAAGACTCACCTATGGGTTCAAATGTGACTTTACTTTTAAAAGGAATGAAAGAGGGCTGGAGAGATGGCCTAGCGGTTAAGAGCATGACTGTTCTTGCAGAGGACCCAGGTTCGATCCCCAGCACCCACATGGCAGCTAAAAACCGTCTGTAACTCCAATTCCAGGAGAACTCCAGTTCCAGGGGAATCTGAGACCCTCTTCTGACCTCCGTGGCATTGCACGACATGGGTGCACAAACCTACATGCAGACAGTACATTCATACACATACAAAAATAAATAAAATTAAAAAAAGAAACAAAAAGAAAAGTAATGAGAAAGAGAGAGAGAGAGAGAGAGAGAGAGAGAGAGAGAGAGAGGAAGAGCGAAGAGGGGGAGGGGAGAGGAGAGAGATCTCATGTTTTGCTGAAGGTAGGGCACCACACTTGTTCCTGACCTGACCTCTTTCTTAGCTGTAGAATAATCACTTGGGAAGATTTAAGTGGCTGTTATAAGGGATTACCTGGGGGAGAAGTCCAGCCCTGTGCTGGTGAGCTGCTCCCCCCCCCCCCAGCAGGGCTCTATGGCATCTAGGCAGGGAGAACTCTGCTTTCTTGGTTCCCCAGGGGGTCAGAGCTTCCTGGGGCTTGGGTAGACATGGGGCGGGGCTCTAGCTGTAGACAGCCACAGTGGTATGAAAGGATTGACAGATGTCAATGAGGGTGAGAATGCTGTGTTCTCCACCCTCCCCTCATGCCAAAGTCCAAGGGTAGTGGATGGAAAAGCAACACAGGATAGGGCCTTTGTCCCTCCCTTCCCTTCCAAAGACCCACCTGCCCATTTGCGCCCATGTTAGAAGCACCATGGAAAGGTAAGTTCTCCTGGAATCTTGCTATGAAATGGTCCGTTTCCTTTGCTTGTTATCAAGGGTATCTGATCAAAGAAATGGTGCCGAGCTTGGTTATCCAATAACCAAATAAACTTCCAGGGCAAGCGAGAGCTAGGCCAGAGCAGAATCCAGCCTTCTTAGACCCTGGAACTCCCTGGAAAGGAGGTGAAGGTCACATGGCTGGTGTCCGATGGACCCTGAACAGTCTGGGACTTCTAAGTTTGGCTTCTCAGCCAGCCCCTAAACTTCTAGAGCCTGAGTGGCTTCTGGTCTACCTGATTCTTGGGAGTCAGGGTGTGGAGACTGCTTGGGTTGCCAGGGACCTTCCTTACCACTCCTTGAATCTATCTCAGTCTTTTTTCTTCTTGCTCTGTCTAGTTATTGTGTGTATGGTGGTGGGAGGGTGGTGACATTGGAGGGCTTCCTTTAGTGGATATGTTTGAATGAATGGATGGATTTCTGGCTGGAGAAATGACAGAGTAGATGGGTGGACTGGGGCTCAGATGGATGGGTAGATGGATGGACAGATAGTTGAGTGGATAGGTGAGTGGATGGATAGATGAGTGGATGGATGGAAAGTTAGAATGGAAAGGCGAGTGGATGGATAGGTGTGTAGATAGATGAGCGGATGGATGGACAGATATGTGGATGGATGGGTAGAGGAGTGGATGGATGGTTTGAGGCTTAGATGGGTGGATGTATGGATAGATGAGTAGACAGAGGGATAAATGAGTGGGTGGATGGGAGGTTGCAATGGAAAGTTGAGTAGAGAGATAGGTAGATGGATAGATAGGTGAGTGGATGGATGTGTGGCTAGAGGGATAGATGAGTGGATGGATGGACTGGGGTTTAGATGGATGAGCAGGTAGATGGACAGGTAAGTGTGAGTGGACGAGGGATGCTGGCTAACATTGTGGTCATCGAAATTGTTGTTCCAGGAGCATTTGCATTTTTATCCTTACATCCACTAATTTATTATTAATAAACCATTAACAAACTCAATGATATATTAAGTTATCCTTGGATTGCCAGCCCCAAACTGTGGAGATACACTTCAGTCCAGGTCCTTAAGGGACACCTTTCCACAAAGGCAGGCCATGTTCCTCATGGGAGCAGACACAGTGGCTGGATGTCTCCATAGAGTTGGGACTCCTGACCTTTCCAGGTCCTCCCTTGGAAGCTCCTCCACCTCCACCTCCACCTCCACCTCCACCTCCACCTCCACCTCCACCTCCACCTCCACCTCAGAATGTGGCCCAGGCCCCACAGTCTCACACCTGCACACATTTGCACAGTGGCCGCTCCAGGCAGAGCCCACCTGCCCACCCCCTTTCCCATCTACCAGCTGGTGCCAAGAAAGGGCAAACCTATTGAGACAGATTCTTCTGCTTTGTGGGAGGGCAAAAAAAAATAAAAGTCAAGTCAGTTAGTGTCACTTCATACTGCCAGTTATAAAATGTACTGTTATCCTCCCATGTGAAAATCAATACATGTTCCTAATACGGTGTTTTAAAAGGACAAAGCTTATTATTTCTCTCCCATTATGAAATTAAGAGTGTTCCCAATATACTGTTTGGAAAACACAGAGAAAGTAGAATGAAGAAAAAAAAATGACAGTCATATATACTTCTAGCCAGAAAAAAGCCCTTTTGACCCTGGGCATACCAGACTTCTCTCTCTCTCTCTCTCTCTCTCTCTCTCTCTCTCTCTCTCTCTCTCTGTAGTTATGTCTATATTATCTGTATGTCTCCAGCTGTGGCCAAATCTAATGTCAAGATAAGGTACTAATCTCCCATCTTGTATTTTGGGTGCTACTTTCTAAGCCTTTAAAGGACTGTTAGGGGCAGGACTATGGATTGGATGGGGGTACAGAATAAAATAAGAGAATTAGAAGTTTTCTTCTACATTTATTTTGTGACTATGTGCGTGTATGTGGGTGTGTGGGTGCCATGGGATGCCTGGCAAGGTCAAAGGACAACTTGGAGTTGGTTCTCTTCTTCCATCATATGGATCTGGGGTTGAACTCGGGTGGTCAGGCCTGGTGGCAAGCACCTTCACCTTCTGAGCCATCTCAGAGGATAGGAACCAGGGTTTCACATATTCTAGGCAGACACTTTACCACTGAGCTACATCTCCAGTCCTCTTTTTACTTCTTATTTTGAGACAGGGTCTCCCTAAGTTATCCAAGCTGGCCTTGAACTCACTCTGTAGCCCAGGTAGTGCTTCAACTTTTGATCTTCCTCCATTAGCCTTCTGAGTAGCTGGGGTGACAGATCTGTGATACCAGGTCTGGGTAATTATGTTCTTTTTTTATGTTCTTTTTATGGCCAATATACTTTTTGGATTGGATACCATTTTGTCTAGACCACAGAGTGCAGAACAGGACCTATATTCTCAGAACTCCTGTTAATTGTGCTTGTAGCCCTGTTAGGTCACTGCTTGAAAGCTTCTGCTTAGGATTTGGGTCTTGGAGCAGGGCACTGAGCTTAGAGGTGTTGCTATCTGGGAGTGGGGGGGGGTTGATAAACCATCAGCTCATGAGGTGTGGAGGGGGAATGGCTGGAGCGACCCTGTCAGTTAGAGGTCAGCTGATTTCAGGGAGAAGATGGTGGTCTTTCCTTTCCAGCTGGTTGTCTGGTTTAGGGGTCTTGAGCATAGGAGAAACAGACTTTGGGGGACGAGGTGGAGGGAATCTTCTAAGAGCCCTAGCACAGCCCAGGCAGAAGCACTCGCTCTTCCCCCTTCCTACTTTTCCAATATACAATTAACATTCAGGGTTTAGTTTCGGCCCCTCCTCTTGAAATGGAATTTTTATCTCTTGATTCATGCTACAAGATAAAATCCCTGTTTATCCAGTTGCATGAATAATTGATAAGCTCTTTCCAACTCACCAGAAGCAACTTAGCAGTTTCGCCTTGCGGCCTGGAACCCTAGCAATTTCCGGAGCACCAGCCAGAGCCTTTCGTCGTTTCTGCTTGGAGTCCACCGCTTTCTGTCTCCGAGGGGAGGCTTATCTCTTGATCCAGATGCATGAGCTACAGATCAGGCATCCAATGTCGCAGCACCATGGAGATGGGGGCTGTCAGTGTCCACCTCAGCTTTCTTAGGCTGGTCTGTGACAGGTGTGAACCTGGGTTCCGGGGAGGGGGGGGTCTCCCCAGCTGGTGGCCACAGAGTTCAGACCCTTAATTAACTCTAATCTGTTCCCTGATAGTTTCAACCAGGCCCAAGATGTGAAGGTATTTTCTTTCCTACATACTTAATGGATTTAATGAGATAACACTGAGAAACCATGTTCAGCTCCTTCATGCATTTGGCTCTCTGGCCAGGTTTATGTGATAAAAGCCAATGTGGTGGTGTTTCTGTGCTGAGCTTAGGCATATCCCTTTAAAACAGGTCTGGACAGCTACCTGTTATATTTGGCTTTTGCTTAAAAAAAGCGATTTGTATTCTACACTGCAGAAAGTCTTATTTCTTTAAGGACAAAGCAAATGCAATAGGAGATAGCAGGCAGACGGCAAAATGCCCCTAGGAAAAATGGTTAACAAGATATTGTGCCTTCTGTCCCCACTCACAGTCTTCCGGGTGACAAACACTTGGTTTTGATGTGGCTGAGATTTGTTTGTGCCTTATGGCTGGTACAGGCTCTGCTTGAGACCTGTTGGAAGCTTCTAGCTTCTGGGGCCCTAGGGAGCTATCCAGTTGCATCTTGCCACCGGGGACACAGGGCCTTGATTGAAGCCTCTGGCATTTGTCACCCGTGGGTATTTGTTCTGTGTTCTCTTTCATTAGGGGAAGGTGGAGAGAAACGAATTGGAGGCTGATTTTTTTTTTTTAGGGGACCTGTTCTGTTTTCCCAATGCTCCAGGAAATTAAGAAACATGCCACCGGCTTTACCAAACAATTTAAACAAACTAAAAGATCTGCCCACATCCCCGAGGGTGGAGGACCCAGAGGAGGGTAGGGTAAGGAGAGCTGTGGGTCACAATGGCTCTAGTGAAAGGGAGACAGAACGGGCTCTGGGGGTGGAGCTGGTGGCTGCTTTGACAGACGCATGGACCACACCCCTCATGCCAGCAAGCGTTTCTTTGGAAGCTGGTTCCCAAGGTGGCTCTGGGTAGCTGAGTCCTGCATCCTGCTGCACTGTACAAGGTCCTGTTGGGAACCACAGGGCTATGTGGTTTGTGGTAGATTTTACTTGTGTTCCCTCTCTACAGAATATACCAGTGAGGTGGGGAACAAGGAAACTGTGTTTGCCACTCTGTCTCCAGCACGGATGGGAGAAGAGCTGCTCTCTTATCACAGGCCTCTTTCAGTAGGGTAGCATGCCATCCGTGGTGTTCTGAGGGTCAATTTGCATATTTGTTAGACATACCAGCCTGTCTTGTGTGACTACTTGGAGTGGATGGGACAATGTGGAGGCACATGGTGTTCTTTTTTTTTTTTTCACATAAATTTATTTATTTATTTATTTTTAACAAATCTAGAGCCGTGTTCCCGCCCATTCCTCCACCCCGCCAGAGCTCATGCATTCTGCCAGACATGCTTTCCATCTCTTAGTCATTCTCAATATTTTCCATGGGGAAGTTGACTGTTTTGAGCAGAAGTTCGCTGTTTCAGTCAGTTCTTTGATGCAGTCTTTTCTGTTGTTGTTGTTGTTTCCAAAATGTGTTATGCCCAACTGCTTTGGACAAAAGCTCAGGGGGCCCTACACAAGAAATACTTACAATTGGGTAATTGGCACTAGCATCCACAGATGAGGGATACCATTCGTCGTTTGTTTTTCTGGGACTGTGTTACTTCACTCAGCATGATGTCCTCTAGCTCCAGCCATTTTCCTGCAAAGCTCGTGATGTCATCTTTCTTTACTGCTGCATAGAACTCCATTGTGTAGATGTACCACATTTTCTCTATCCACTCGTCAGTTGAGGGGCATTTAGGTTGGTTCCAGCTCCTTGCTATTGTGAAGAGACCTGCAATAAACATGGCCGTGCATGTATCTCTGTGGTGGGGTGAGTCTTGAGGGTACATGCCTAGGAGTGGTATGGCTGGGTCGGGTGGCAAGTTCATTCCAAGTCTTCCAAGGGTTCTCCACACTGCTTTCCATAGTGGCTGTACGAGTTTACATTCCCACCAGCAGTGGATGAGTGTTCCCCTTTCCCCACAACCTCTCCAGCACTTGGTAGGCACATGGTGTTCTAGTTGAGGTAGGAGGATACTAAGTGGCCTCGGCCAAACCCCATCCAGCAGTGGTATCCGGTAACCAGCCCCTCCCCTCCTCTGTGCTCAACATTCATCCACCAAACAGTCAAAACATGTTGGAGGGAGCGGAAAGAAGGAATGGGCCTTGGGGTGAGGTCTCCTGAGTGCAGGCTTTGCCCTTTTCTATTCTTTGATTACAACAAAGCCGTGGTTCTCTTCCAGGGATCTAAAGAACATAAAAAACCCAACTGCTTTGCTATTCATCAACACATGTCTATAGACAGAGTCCGAGGTGAGCAGGGCAATCAGGGTGCAGGCTGGCTTTTCTCTCAGGGCAGTGAGCAGTCTTAATCTGCCCTCAGTCCTGGACTCTTATGCCAGGGGAGGTGGATCCCTTGAGTCTGACTCCTAAAGTCTCCAGAGAAATTGCAGGAGATTCAGTGCCCCACAGGCAGTGGTGCTGCCAAGAGCTGAGGGCGGGAGGTCTCAGGCCTACAGGATGGAGGTCGGTGAAGGAGGCTCCAGAAAGTGAGGGGTTGGGGAACTAACTCTGCTAGAAGGGGCAATGAGACTCCAGCCCTGGAGGCCACCCCCCACCCCCCGTGCCAGGGGGTATTTCCTGCTGGGGATAGGTGAGGTGATGTTGGATGTTCTGTGGGCAGACAAGAAGGACCCCATCTGTCTCTCAGTGGTACTGCATAAGAAAAAGTCTCTGCTGGGAACTGGTGTTTAATGTTTAGAATCACTGGACACTGGCCAACCTCTCCCTCAATAAGAAGTCCCCAGGTTCAGAGATGGACAGCTAGGAGACCACATGGTAGACATGTGATCTGAATGTCCGGTTTGCATTGCCCTTAGACAAGCCTGGTCATAGGCTGGGGAGATGGCTCAATAATAGAGCACTTGCCATGTGTCATAATTTCGTTTCTGTTGGTATATTAAAATACCCCGATCTCTCCATGTCCCCCCAAATACCCAGACCAAAACAACCTTGGGGTGAAAGGATTTATTTTAGCTCACAGTTCCAGGTTGCAGTCTGTCGCTATGGGGCAGTCACAGAGGCAGGAGCTTGAGGCAGCTAGTCACATCTGATCCACCATTAAGAGCAGAGAGAGAATGAGTACACACCTGCCCAGTAGCCTGTCTGTGCTCAGCCCAGTGCCTCCACTCCTGTACTGCTCGGGACTCCCTGCCTAGGGAATGGTGCTGCCCAGGCTGGGTGGGTCTTTTCATTTCAATTAACACAGTTAAGCCAATCTCCCACAGACATGCCCAGTAAGCCAACCCAATGGAGACAGTCCCTCACTGAGACTCTTCCCAGTGACTCCAGGTCGTATCAAACTGACAATTGAAGATAATCATCATACCCTGCATCGTAAGGACTTGAGTTTGAATCCCCAGGACTCATGTAAAAGGCAGATGGGGTAGTGTGCTCCTGGAACCCCAGTGCTCCTACGGAGGACACAGAATGCTTGGCTTGGGTCAGCTCAGGTTCAGAGTCTGGCACACATCGGGGTAAACGATGAAGAGACTTTGCCTCCAAAGAAGGTGGAAGGTGAGGACTGTCACCTGAGATTATTCTCTGACCTCTACATATGCACTGTGGCCCACATGCCTGTACTCACACACATGAACATGTGCACATGAACAAACACATTGCATGTGCACACATGAGACAGAGAAAATAAAGTCTGGTCATCTTCCACTTGCTGGGAGAGACACTGCTTTGCTCCCTCCACACCCATTTTTCTTTGAGGTATGATTTGCACAGTAAAGGCAAACCTTTTAGCAGACAGCTCTATGAATTTAGATGAATGCACACAGCATGGAACCATTAGTACGTAGAAGCGTTCTATCACCGCTCAATCCTTCCTCGGGGTGACAACCCTCTTTATTCTGAGTCCTTACAGCCTGTGTTCTTTGGGGGGGATAATTTGGTCTGTGAAGCATGTCCCCTAAACAGAACTACACAGTCTGTGGTCTGGCTTTGCTCACACTGAAGGCTGTGTCTGATGTATGTCCATGGTGTGTGCAGCTTACTCCTGTGAACCGATGCCTGGATATTCCCTTTGTTTCTGTTTTTGAGGCAGGGACTCATAACCCAGGCTGGCATTGACCTCACTATGTAGCTGAGAACGGCCCTAAGTTCCTGATGGTTCCACCTTCATCGCCCAAGCACTGGGATTATAGGCATGCACCACCACACCTGGATCTTATTAATTTTCTTAACAATGTCCTTTGAAACTCAAACGTTATTAAATTTGATGAAATATAATTTATCATCTTTTCTTTTCAGACTACATTTTTGAAGTCATACCTAAGAAATATTTGCTAGTCAAAGTCACAAAGCTTTCCTTCCATATTTCTCCTGAAGGTTTTATAGCTTCAGATTCTGAGTTGACTTCTATGGTCTATTTTGAGCTAATGTTCAGATGTGGCACAATGCACAAATCGAGATTAATTCTTTTCATGGAAATCTCATTGTTCCGGCCCATCTGTTGAGATCATTTTTCCTCCACAAGTGTCTCTGTCACTGTGTTGTGGGTCAGTGGTTCTGAATGTGCAGAGCTGTGTCTGGGCTGCCACTCTGCCGCTCTCCGTGTGTTTACTCTTCCCAGCACCTCGTTTGGACCACTTCATCTTAATAAGACTGGGGTGACTCTGTCCTTTGAATATGTCCTTTTCTTCTAACTTGATTAATTTTAAATTGTTTGTTAGTCTTCCTTTACTTTTTCTTATACGTTTTGGAGTCAGTTTGTTGATTCTTTAAAAATTTAAAAATTCTTTCAAAATATCATATGTGTATATAACAAAATGTGATCATATCCACACCCATCCCCTCCAGCTGCCCCAAATGTTCACTTCCCAGCTTTGTATCTTCTTTTTCTTCCTTCTCTCCTCCTCCTCCTTCCCCTCCTCCTTCACCACTTCTTCCTATTCCTCCCCTTTCTTTCTCCTCCTCTTCCTCCTCCTCTTTCTCTTCCTCCTCCTCTTCCTCTTCCTCCTCCTCTTCCTCTTCCTCCTCCTCCTCTTCCTCTTCCTCCTCCTCCTCCTCTTCTTCCTCTTCCTCCTCTTCTAAAACTCATTTAATCTATTTACTGCTGTCTGTAGGTGTCTGGGTGTGGGACCGTCTACTGGAACAAGAACAATATACCAACGGCCACATTCTGAAAAAGAATGATCCTCCGGACCCCAACTGCTACCAGCTCTGATAGCTGCTCAGTTAGGGGAGGGGCTTTGTGAGTTGCTCCCACTTCTGATCTTGTCCAGGTAACCACAGCTGCTGTAATTCATGATAATGTTAGCTGGTTATGTTCAAAAGCCAGCATTTCCAGCTGTGCTCTTCATCCTGTAGCTTTTACTTTCTTCTGCCACCTCTTCTTCCTTGTTCCCTGAGCCTTGGCAGGAGCAAGGGGACTGATGTAGAGTCACAGTCACTTACTCTCAGCACCTTGCCTAGTTATGAGTCTCTATTGATTGCTGCCCATTGCAGAATGAAGCTTCTCTGACCAAAGCTGGCAGCAGCCCAGGAATATGACATGAACACAGGTATTTAGAAGTCAGTTTGACAGCGTGACCATTTAGCAAAACAGCCACAGTAGGTTCCACTCTACGACCTCGTGACCTCTCCAGACATAAAGCTTTTATCACCAGTTACAGTACCAGGCATGAAATTTCCTCCTGTGGAAGAGGCCTCAAATCCAGTCAAAAAGTCAAAAAGTGGTTGGTGACCCCATAGCACCACATCACTACTGCAGCAGCGGGTGCATCCGGCCTGGCGGATCGGTCCCGCAGCATGCAGGGTCCAGGGCTGGATTAGGCCACCAGTGTCTTCCCACAGAAGCCTGCATAGCACCTTTGGCACCCTGAATCCAGCCACTTGGGAGGAAGTTTGGTGGTTGGTGGGAGACTGATTTCTATAGGTCCAGTAGCCAAAGGATGTGGTGGCTTCACGGGTAGGATCCTACTGTGTAGTTATAGAGGGTAGGCGATAGCAGTGGTAACTGTGTAGTTACAGAGGGTAGCCGATAGCAGTGGCAACTGTGTTGTTACAGAGGGTAGCTGATAGCAGTGGCAACTGTGTAGTTATAGAGGGTAGCTGATAGCAGTGGCAACTGTGTAGTTATAGAGGGTAGCCGATAGCAGTGGCAACTGTGTAGTTATAGAGGGTAGCCGATAGTAGTGGCAACTGTGTAGTCACAGAGGGTAGCCAATAGCAGTGGCAACTGTGTAGTTATAGAGGGTAGCCGATAGCAGTGGCAACTGTGTAGTTACAGAGGGTAGCCGATAGCAGTGGCAACTGTGTAGTCACAGAGGGTAGCTGATAACAGTGGCAACTGTGTAGTCACAGAGGGTAGCCGATAGCAGTGGCAACTGTGTAGTTATAGAGGGTAGCCGATAGCAGTGGCAACTGTGTAGTCACAGAGGGTAGCAGATAGCAGTGGCAACTGTGTAGTCACAGAGGGTAGCCGATAGCAGTGGCAACTGTGTAGTCACAGAGGGTAGCCGATAGCAGTGGCAACTGTGTAGTCACAGAGGGTAGCCGATAGCAGTGGCAACTGTGTAGTCACAGAGGGTAGCCGATAGCAGTGGCAACTGTGTAGTTATAGAGGGTAGCTGATAGTAGTAGCGACAGGCCATGTTGCTTGGGAGACCTCTGTGGACTTCCTGACATAGACTAATATCTCATGGTCAGATATCCCATGCTTGGGACTGCACGTTTCATTAATCACACGTGTCTTCTCGGAGCTGCACTGTCTGCCTGTGCACCACACCTCCATTAGAACTACTTGTCCTTTTGAAAGTTGTGTTTTGAAAGGATTTTACTAGTTAGTGGTTTTTTTTTTTTTTTTTTTTTGAGACAGGGTCTCCCTATACCCTAGCTGGCCTGGAACTCACTCTGTAGACCAGGGTGGCTTTGAACTCACAGAAATCCATCTGCCTCTGCCTCCCTAGAATTAAAGGCATGCACCACCATGCCTGGCTAGCTAGTGGTTTTCTATAAGACTTTTCATGTTGTGTGTGTGTGTCCATGTGTGTGTGTGTGTGTGTGTGTGTGTGTGTGTGTGTGCATATATGTGTATATGTGCATTTGTCTGTACCTGTGGAGGCCAGAGGTTGACTTCAGGTATCTTCCTCTATCACTTTCTACCTGATATTTTGAGAAAGAACCTTTCACCGAACCTTGCTTCCCCTTGGGAAATCCTGCTGTCTCTGACTCCAAGCACTGGGGTTACAGATGTGTGCTACACTGTGTGGCTTTATGTGGGTGCTGGCAGTTTGAACTCAGGTCTTCGTGCTTCTGTATCAAACACTTTGCCCACTGAGCCATCTCTCTAGTCCCTCAACTTGTTGGTTTGTACAAACATCCTGCCTGGGTTCAGGTTAGAGAAGGTCTGATCAGAGCAATGTACTTTGGACTGGAGCTCTGTGTGGAAGGGTTGACATCTTGATAGTGCTGTGCTTAGCTCATTGCTGTTCAATCTCTTTGGTTATTTAGATCTTTGAGTTCTGTTACCATTTTGGCTTTCAGTATACACAGCTTGCATGTATGTTTTAAGATTCATGCCCAAGAATTTCATGAGTTTTAGTGCAAAAATGGTCAAATTTCAGTTGTTCATTGCCAGTATATAGAATAGAGATTAATTTTTGTATATGGATCTTGCTTCCTGTGACTTTACTAAGCTTGTCTTTTGTATTAACTTTTACTGTATTTATCTCTGCTGACTATTGAACCTAAAGCCCTTCTTCTACCAGGTAAGTGCTGTACCACCCTGCCACACTCCCAGCCCTCTTAGAAAGATTTAATTAGAGCATTTGGAATTTATGAACAGAGGATCGTCTTCCGTATGGTTACAGATAGTTTTGTCTCTTCTTTTTCCCCCAATAGAGATGCCTTTTCCCTCTTGCCTTCTTCATGGGTACACTCTTGGATTGGTGGGCTGAGGGTCAACATCTGTGTCTGATTCTGGATCCAGTGGTATTAGTTACTTGTACTACTGCTGTGACAAAATGCCTATAGAAACAACTTGAGGGAGGACAGATTGATTCTGGCTTACAGCTAGAAAGTCAGGGCTGCCAGAGCTAAGGTCAGTTGATAGTATAGCAAAGAAGCAGTGAACAATGAATGTTGGTGCTCAGTTTGCTTTATCGTCTTATGCAACCTAGGACCCCAGCCCATGGGGTGGTATCGCCCACATTCAGGGTAGGTCAATACAGAAAACCACTCAAAGGTGTGCCCAGAGGTTATCATACTCTAGGTAATCTCCCATAGATGTGTGCAGAGCCTAACCTAATCTAGATAATCTCTCACAAACATACCAACAATCAGTGTTAACCATCACAATCTGCTTTACCAGATTATGGATGTCAGCTTCCTATTCTTGTTTTCTGGGTACTTTAAAAAGTCACAAATGTGGGGGCTGGAGAGATGGCTCAGCAGTTAAGAGCACTGACTGCTCTTGCAGAGGACCCGGGTTTAATTCCCAGCACCCACATGATGTCTAAAAACTGTCTTTAACTCCAGTTCCAGGGGAATCTGACACCTTCTTCTGACCTCCGAGCCATTGCACAACATGGGTGCACCAACCTACATGCAGACAGTACGTACATACACATAAAAAAGAAAAAAAAAGAAAAAAAAGAAAAAGAATATTTTTAAAAAGTCACAAATGTGTTTATAAGATGCTTTTTAATGCATGATGGTATTTTAGTCTGGTGATATGATAAATTATATTGATCAGTTTGATTGTTGGACTAGCCTTGCATTCTTGGGATAAACACTACCATCTATGATGTGTTATTTATTAAATATTGTTGGATTCCATTTGCATGTGTTTCATTAGGAAATTTTTAAGTACTTTGACCAAACCAACTTAAGGAAGAAGGGTTTATTGTGGATCACATTTCCAGAGGAACATAGCCCAACATGGCAGGAAAGACCTGGCAGCATACAGGGAACGTAGGGAGGCAGGAGCAGTCACGTTACATGTGCGCTCAGGAAGCAGTGGGGCTTGGCTGTACAACCTGAAGGCCCACCCTCTTGTCTCTCTTCCTCCAGTAAGGATGGATCCACAGCCTTCCCAAGCAGCACGACCAGCTAGCAACAAAGGTTTCAAGTATGTAAGTCTGTGGGGACATTTCATGTTTAAATGACGTTCTACTTTCTCTTTGATCACTGTGACCAAAGACTGACCAATACCAACTTGGGGAGGAAAGGGTTTATTTGTCTTACACCTCCTGGGTCACAGTTCATCACTCAGGGAGCCCAAGGTAGGAACTCAGGGCAGGAACCCAGAGGCAGGAGCTCAAGCAGAGGCCACGGAGGAATGTTTCTTACTAGCTTGCTCTTTTGGCCCATGACAGCCTGCTTTCTTAGTACAGAACCAGCTCCCCAGGTGTGGCACTACCCATTGTGGGCTAGGCCCTCCCACATCACTCAACAATCAGAACAATACTCCACAGACATGGCCACAGGCCAGTCCAATGGAGCCAATTCCCCAGTTGAGGCTCCCTCAACCCAGATGTGTCAAGTTGACAGCAAAGCTGTCCAGCACAATTGACCCCTTGCTTGTCAAGTTAACACACAAAACACATCACTATTAAACCACCGCCTTTCCAGTTCTTATCACAAGATATGATGTTAACATTAATATCACAGCATAATATAGTACAACCTTAAAAGCCCCACAGTCCTTAAAAAGTCCAAACACTTAAAAAAAGTTCACAGTCTCTTAAAAGACTCTTAACAGTGGGTTCCTATAAAATCCAAAGCAAGTATTGTCTTATTTCAAAGGGAAGAATCGGGCACACCTAAGCAAAACCTAAGTCCAGCAAAGTGGCTCAAGGCTAGATATCTGGGACTCACTTACAATATTCTGGGCTCCAAAAGGTTTTGGCAGCTCCCCTTCTCTGACTCTGCCGTCCGTGGCACACACAGCTCATCTCATAGACCCAGGCCGACTCCATTTCACACCTGCTGCTGCTCTCGGTGGTCATCTCATGGTCCTGGCATCTCCAAAAAGCAGGGGTCTCCCCTGAAACTGAGGCAGCCCCTTCACCAATGGTCTCTTCTGGCCTCTCCTGAAACCCCAGCTTATCTTCATGACCTCTGCAATCCTGGGGTCTTCACTGCAACTGAGGTGTTTCACCAATAGCCTTTCCTGGCTTCTCACAGTGCCAAGCCTCAGCTGCTCTCTGTGACCCCTTCACATTTTTAACACAAGAACCATGCAGGAGAATCTTACACATTACCAAGTCTTGCTTCCAGCTTGATTTGGAGGCTCAGGTCCCCTTTGGACCATGGCTTCTGTGTCCTGACCCTGAGGAAATTATTCCCAGAAGATTTCACCGCAATGATGCATGCTGGTCTCTTTTTACTTACAGCAGATTTTCAGCCCCAGCCAACCAGCATCAATTGTCCCAGTAAAATAAAGGTTTCACTTCAGGTTCTGGTCTCTTGTTACTTACAGCTAATTCTTCAGCCCCAGCTGACCAGAATCCACATGTTCTCAATTCAAAAATATTATATAAACAGTCCTGCTGGTCTCTGCTTCCTTTTGAAGTTCATCAGCCAGGCCTCCATCGTCTACAATTTTTTCAGCATAACTGTTCCAAGCTCCACAGCAACAAACTCTAGGCACTAAATGACTTTTTTAGCTCAAAGTTCCAAACATGTCTCAATCCTCCCTAAAACACAAGGTCAGGTCTGTCACAGCAATAACCCACTCTCTATTACCAATTTCTGTTCTAGTTTGTCTCCCAATTGCTATGACAAAACACTCAAACTTTACAGTCTATACAAATGACAACAGCTTAAACTTTTATTGCAATGTGTTTGTCAAGATATGTTGGTTTTACAGAGTGAGTTGGGAATTTTCCATCTTTCATATTCTGGAATAATATGTGTAAAATGGGTGTCCTCTCTTAGATATTTTGTAGAAGTTACTAGTAAAGACATCAAGTCCTAGAGGGTTTTTTTTATTTTGGAAAATTTCGATTATATATGTTGATTTTCTTAGCTACTCAGGTTATCTCCTTCATTTTGAGTTTTGACAGTTTATATTTTTTGAGTTATTTCTCTGTTTTATCTCAGTTGTCAAATTTGCAGGTGTGAGTTGATTACAATCTGTATCTTTTAATCTTTGCGCTGTGGTACCAGGCTTCCTTGTTACTCACTTCTCTCTTCCTCAGCCTTATTTGTTTTATTGATTTTTTTTTCAAAGAGACAACTTGAATTTTTCTTTTTCCCTGTTCATTTTGTGAATTTCTGATCTTACATTTGTCATTGCTTTCCTTCTGTTTCTAAAAAATTATTTTTTATTTGTGTATGTATGTGTGTGCATGCGTGTGTGCGTGTATGCATACAGATACCCGTGTAGGTCAGAAGAGGGTGTCAAGGGCCCTAGAGCTGGAGTTTTAGGCAACTGCGAACCACCCACATGGATGCTGGGAATCAACTCTGTTCTTCTGCCAGAGCAGCAAGTGCTCTAACTACTAAACCATCTCTCCAGCCCCTGCTTCTGTTTTGAGTCCATTCTATCTTCAAGATTGACTTATTATTTATAGCTTTCTGAAAGTTTTAGTTGTCCTAGATGTTACAATATGCATCTTCAATTAAAAATTCTGTATATAATGTATATAGTCTGAGCACTTGGGAGGCAGAAGGACGAGTGAATTTGAGGCCAGCTGGGATATATAGTGGGTTCAAGCCCAGCCAAAGCTACAGTTTCAGACCTCTCAAAAGCACTAAAAAGATTCCAGCTTCAAATATTATGATCCTGTTTTATGCTTCACTTAATAAATGTATAATGCCAGGCTAGTAATTCCTCTGTCCTGCACCCAGTGCCACTGTGACTCTGTTTCATGTGACTCTTTCGTGCATGTGGTGGGGACAGTGGCTCTTATGACTTGTGCTTTTGCTGTGACCTTTGTGAAAGTCGTCATTTCTTAGACAAACATTTTCTGTAAAGAGTCAGGTAGTAACAACTTTAGGTCTTGCAGGCTGTATGGTTTTGGTAATTACTCTGGAAGATTCAGCCATCGTAGAATGAGGGCAGCCATAGGTGATATATAAATAAATCTGTGTGGCTTTGGCCCAGTAGAAAACTTTATTTACAGGTGAATCATGAGACTACAGCAATATAGTCTGGACTCCTAATTGATCAACATGCCTGTGCATACAAGCTTCTCCAACTGGACTATGGGAACCTTGGGTTGTTCAAAATTTGGACATAGATACTTGCAAAATGCACCAATTACCTAATTGTACGGCAAACTGAGAAACATCAATGTTATCTGAAAACAACTGTGTTATTATATTGTAGAATCCCTTAAAAACAAACAAATAATAATAATAAAAAATAAAAATAAAATAAAAAAATAAAGGCATGCGCATAAGTTAAAAATTTTTTTAAAAAAAGAAAACTTTATTTACCAGAACAAGCCATGGGATAGATAGATAGATTGGGCCACAGGCTGGGTGTGGAGTCTGGGATGATCCTTTTTTTTTTTGTTTGTTTGTTTTCTTTCAGTGCTTTAAGATGTCAGTTTATTGCCTTCTGGCTTTTCCAGTCTCTGAGAACATAGCATTACCTTTTTACTCTGCCCACCCAGATGCTCTCCAGGTCTTTCTAGACCACATCTGGACTGTGGTGTGCCTCGGCATCTGTGTGGGTTTAACTTAGCCTGGTTTGTGTTCTTGGAACTTCTTGGATTTCAAGTCATCAGTTCTGGAAAATGGTCTCTCTATCATTTTAATTATTTTAAAGCATTAATATTGGTTTCAAACAAGCATGGTAGCTCATGTCTGCAATTCTAGCACTCCTAAGGGTGAGATAGGGGAGCCTGAAGTTTGAGGACAGCCTGGGCTACATAATGAGTTCCAGGCCACACAGGGTGAGACTCTGTCTCAAGAAGCAAAAACGATACCCCTGGTTTTATGGCTCAGGATGTGGTCGTGTTTGCAGTATCTTTCTTGTGCATTTGGGCGACTGTTCCGTCAGTGTGGACTGTTACTTCTTTACGTATCTTTCTCTACCTTGCTCTTTCTTTTCCTGAGACTACTTATCCTCTGATTAGCCCACTTGTTTTTGACCCAGAGCTCTTGTGTATCTTGCTGTTTGTGTTGGTTTTAAACCCCATTCCCTTTTTTTTTTGTTTTGTTTTTGTTTTTGTTTTTTGGTCTTTTTGAGACAGGGTCTCCCTTTTACTTCCTGCTGGCCTGGAGCTCACTCTGTAGATCAGGCCAGCCTTGAACTCATAGAGATCCACCTGTCTCTGCCTCCTGAGTGCTGGGATTAAAGGCGTGTGCCACCATGCCTGGCAAAGCCCCTTCCTTTTTGAGTTTCCATTTGAATAACTTCCATTGGCCTCTCTCCAAACTGCCCAGTGACTTTCTCACATGTGTTACATTACTGACTAGTCTTTCTCAATTTCTGCTTTAGTTTCATTTCTGTTGCTCTGATAAACTATCCTGACAAAAAGCAGCTCAGGGGAGAAAGGGCTTATAACATCAGGTCCTGTCATCCATCATTGAGAGGAAGTCAGGGCAAGAACTCAAGCATCTTGTCACATCATATCCATAGTCGAGAACAGAGAGAATTAAATGTGTTCATCTGTTTGCTTACCTGTTCCCAAATAGCTTTATTTTTCCTTATACTGTTCAAGAACCCTGTCTAGGGAATGATGTTGCCCACAGTGGCTGGGCCTTCCTACATCAATTTAACAATCAAGACAATCCCCACAAACATACCTACAGGCCAGCCTGATCTTCATTGTGACTCACTAGGTTGTGTCAGGTTGATATTTAAAGCTAGCCGGAACAGCCCATGCCTTGTCAACTTACAACACAAACTCATCATCACTTTAAGCCACAACTCTCTTCCCCTTGTCCTAAAGCCTCATGTTAATATTGTAATGTAAAATATAATCCAGCAAAATTGAACATGGTGGCACACACCTTTAATCCCAACACTTGGGAGGCAGAGGCAGGTGGATTGCTGTGAGGTTGAGGCCAGCCTGGGATGGTCTACACACCAAGTTCCAGGCCAGCTGAGCCTACAAAGTGAGACCCTGTTTCAAAAAGCAAAACAAAACAAAAAACAGTCCAACTTAAAAGACCCCCCAAAATGTTAAAAAAATTACCAACACTTCAAAGGCCTATTAACTGTGGCTTCCTATAGAATAAGAAATAAGTTGAATATTTAAACATTCATATTTCACAAGAGAAAAACCCAGGGACATAAAAATAATCATACTTAAGCAAATTCAAAATCCAGCAGTGTAAATCCAAATCCTATAGCTCAGTGTCTGACATCTGGGACTCACTTGTAACACATTCTTCTGGGTTCCAAGAGGCTCCGGCAGCCCATTCCCCAGCTCCACCATCCACTGCACACACCAGTGGTTTTGGTTTCTGGCATCCCCTATTTGACTTCTTTTCTTGTGGCTTCCTTCTTTTATGAAATGGCCCATGTGACTTTTGGCCCTCATTTGTACTGTACAACTAACCCTAAGCCCCATGGTGATTTTAAATTCCTGTCTGTTCATGTCTACACATGTTCTGTGGCTGGGCCTGAATGTACATACTGAGTGTTTTGCCTCTTGAGAGTGTGTTGTTTCTTTCTCATTTCTTAGAACTGTTTACTGAAAGTTCCACATCTGTGTAGGACAGTAGACTGGGGGAGACATTGTTGGTGTTGGGGAGGGAGACTTTAATGCTGAAGATCTCTAGGCTGGGGGGGGGGTGGTCTGAGCTGATCTATTAGGAGGCCCTGCAGGTATGGGAGAGTTACCCCAGGAATGGCACTTTTGGGTCCCCTGCAGGCTCCTGTTGAGGTTGGGGGCTGGTTTGTTAGAGACTTCTCACAGCTTGTGCTCCATCTCAGGTTTAAGCCTCCTGTGTGCTTCGCCCCAGAGGGAGTCTCCCCCAGCCCCGTCTCTCTCTGAGTACACAGCAGGTACTTGTTACTTAGTACACAGCAGGTACTTGTTACTTCCTGCTGTTTGCCTGGCTGTGGGCATGTTCAGGTGGACAGGAACATACAACCCTCCGGTTTGACTTGATCTGGTCCTGGGGTGATTCATCGTAGCTGGGAACCAGAACAGAAGGTTTGCTTATTCCTTCACTTCCTGCAGGAAGCCGCCATGCTTTACACCATGCACAGAAGCAGTTGAAGGGAGGTTTATCTTTGGCTTATGGCTTAAGAGTATACAGTCCATCATGGTGAGGAAGGCGCTGAAGCACAGCTTCATGACAATGGCTTGCTAACATTCAGTGGAGCTGGAAACACAGAGAGCTTAGTCCAGGACCTGAGCTGTGATGTAATCCACGAGTCCTAGCTCTGTTGTTGCCTGTGCAGGCCCCATTTCCTAACGTTTCCGCAACCTCCCCCAAGTGCCACAGCTGGGACCAAGGATTCAAGGCTGAGCCAGAGAGGAACAATGTTCTACACTCAAGTCTCTCGTGTGTCTAGGACAGCACAGGGAGGGTGAGGACCCAGAAGGGGCTCCATGTAGCCCTGTGTGCTATCCTACAGGCTTCGCCTGGGGCCATGTGCTCCCAGAACATACCTTTGCCCTCCATGTCTCTTGGCAGGAACCTGCTCTTTGTGAGATAAATCTACAGGTGGAGTAAATTCCTTTGGAGTTGGTGGCTCCCAGAAGTGGCTCCCAGACATGAGTTCCACACCACTCTGGAGTGAATTGTTGCATGAAAGCTGACTCTTTCTTCTTCCCTCAGTTGTTTATGCCCAGGTTAGCCCAGGCCTCAGAGGAGGTACCTAGCCTTCCTTGAACTTCAGGGATGGTGCTCACTGCTCCACAGCCTTGCTTCTGTGCTGGACCAAAGACAAGCTATAAGATTTCAATTTGTCAGCTCCTATTTTGTTATCTTAGTAAGGAGACTGGGATGATGCTCTGTACAGATTTGCACATCTGAAGAAGTCCATTCTCCTTGTCATTCTCCTTCTCTTCCTCCTCCTCCTCCTCCTCCTCTGCCTTCTCCCCCTCCTCCTCCACCTTCTCCTCCTCCTCTTCCTCTTCCTCCTCTTCCTCTTCCTCCACCTTCTCCTCCTCCCCCTCCTCTTCTTCCTCTTCCTCCTCTTCCTACTCCTCCACCTTCTCCCCCTCTTCCTCCTCCTCCTCCTCCTCCTCCTCCTCCTCTTCGTACTCTTCCTCCTCCTCCTCTTCCTCTTCCTCCTCCTCCTCCTTTTCTTGTACCCAGGGTCTTGTGCATGCTAGGCAAGCACTCTATTACCGAGTTACACACCCAGCTCTGTTTTTTTTTTCTTTTTTGGTCTTTTTGAGACAGGGTCTCCTTTAAGTCCCAGATGTCCTGGAGACAGAGTTTCACCTAGTTGCCTAGGTTGGCTCAGACTGTCTCTATAGCTGAAGCAGCCCTGGATCTTGCACTCCTCCTGCCTCAGCTTCTAGAGTAGTTAGGATGACACACCTACACTACCATGCCCAGCGCCAGTCAATTTTTTTAAATGAAAAAATTTCTAGTGAAGAAGTCTGTCCTTGTGTAAGCAAATAGCGTGAAGGCCAGAAAATTCTATTAAGTGGAACAAGTAATAGGAAGCCCCTTCAACAGGTGGTCAGCAGGGGGCAAGGTGCTGGGTTAGGGATGGGGCTTTAGAAACCACCTTCCATTTCATGCTTTCTCTGTGACCTTAGGTAGGTGACTTGACCTCTCTGAGTCTCGGTTTGTACAACAGCTGGGGGGATCACATGTTACCACTCTGGAAAATGAAAACAGCTGGTTCCTGAGCATCACTTGGCAGATAAAGGGGGCTCAGAGGGAGGAAATTCATTCACATAGATCTGAAGACCTGGATGACACAGCAAGCAGTTCAGATGTACCAGATCAGAGATAAGGCTTTCTTTGGGGACACCAAAGTCTCCTGGTCCCTGGCTGGCATTTTGTGTGCACACAGGCATGTGTGTAGAAACACTCAATGATGGAATTCCAGGACACAGTTTCTTCCATGTCTCCCAACATCTGCAATATTTTCAAAGGCAAAGGCAATGTGTAGGTTAGGAAACACTCAAAGAGAGCAAGAGCTGGTGAATGTGGCAGTGCAGGAGCGAGCATGCTGGGGGCCCTCCAGAACCCAGACAGGCTGGAAACCTGGGTGGCTGGGCATGGCATTCAGCCTCTTCCCACATTTGTCAGTCATGTGTGTTTTTTTTTTTAATTTTTTTTATTAATTTTTATTTATTTCTGTATGTGTATGAATGTACTGTCTGCATGCAAGTCTGCGCACCCGTGTCGTGCAACGCCGTGGAGGTCAGAAGAGGGTCTCAGATTCCCCTGGAACTGGAGTTCTCCTGGAATTGGAGTTTCAGATGGTTCTCAGCCGCCATGTGGGTGCTGGGGATCGAACCCGGGTCCTCTGTAAGAGTGGTCGGCGCTCTTAACCGCTAGGCCATCTCTCCAGCCCCAGTCATGTGTGTTTTGACCTTGAGCAAGACCCTTGGCATCTCAGAGTCTCCATTTCTCCTCAATAAAATGGCAGAAATCTTTGTTGCCTCCATCATTTCATCTGATTGTTATGAAGTTCAAACAATGTCTGTGACCATTTGAAAGCTGAACAAATATATACGGCCTTGGTGTTAAAAATGATCACTCAAATCCATTCTCAAAGGTTGAAGGATACGGGAGAAGTAGACCTCGGAGCCTCCTCAATTATGGCTTCAGACACAGTCACGGTGAAGTCGGGCAGCTGCTGATCGATGCCTCCCCGCACTTCATGCCCAAGGAAGGTCTCAGCTTCTGAGACTGCCTGCCGTGGTTCTTAACAAGTTACCTCTGACTGGAGAAACATGAGTAGTTGTCGGGGCTGCGGTTCATCTGGCTGATTTATACAAATCAGTGAAACCATCTCTCCAGCCTGTTCTTTGATCTTGGTTTGAAGCGAGTCAACTTAAACACTCATGGGAGCCGGAGGGAGATCCTTCATCTAAATGCGCCCACAAATCTTCCTCGGATGCGCGGGGTGAGGCCTCCTCCAGTTCCTTCAGAGGCCTCATCCATCAATACCGGGGGAATAAAAACTCAAGTTATGCTATGTGAATCCTTGACCCAACGCAACCCATCTCCAACTGTGGCAGGAATTTCTAACCCAACTTTTGCTGGAGAGGACGGGGACGGCACTCTTCCATGCCTACCTTCCCTCTGTCTCCCCCCAAGCCCTTTGATAGTCAGAGAGAAGGAAGAGAGAAAGGTTTCATGCCAAAGACAGGGACCACAGTGGCCAAGGGTGCAGTACCAGGGCCTGGCTGGCTGCAGTGGACTCCAGCTTCAGTGCATACTAATTTGGATTTGCTATTGGAACCTGCTTCTGCTTCTGTTTTGTCATCTGTAAATGTAGACAGTGTACTGATGCAGGATAAACCAGAGGAACAGACTCAGCTGGAGACAAGAGGCTGGGAAGCAGAAGGGATCAGCAGGAGGAGAGGAGGAGGCTAAGAGCGGTTGTCAGGGTAAATATGGACAAAATCCATTATAGGGCCCAGGAGATGGGTTAGTCAGCAAGGCAATGAGAATCAGAGTTAGGAGCCCCAGTCCCCATGTAAAAAGATGGGCACATCCATGCATCTTGGTAATCCCAGTGACAGGAAGATTCCTGCAGCTCGTTAACCAGTCATGCCAAACTGGTAAGCTCCAGGTTCAGTGAGTCTGTCTAAAACAAATAAGGTGGAGAATGACTGAGGAAGACAGTTGACATTAACTCCTGGCCTCGACACATATGAATGTACACACATAGATATATACACATGGATATCCCCAAATATATATTAATAAAAATAAATATGTATGAATATCATGAAGCCCATTATTATATATAATTAATATATGCTAACAAAAAAGAGATTTGTTTTGAGGAGTCCTTTATGGCATGGAGAGCTTGGCATTTCTTGGGGGAAATCTTCATTCTTCCTCATCGGATTCGCTCCGGATCATCAAGGCTTACGTTTCCACGGTCTCTGGCTGTGGATGTCAGCACATGCTGTGCTTTCCCAGAAACGCCAAGGCCAGCTCTGCATCCAATATCCAGACCCCAGAGCCCAGCCGAGAGTGTTCACACATCACATCTGTTTTATCTGTCTCTGGGAATCTTTAATAAATCTCCTTCACTATCTTGCTATTTTTCAGTTGAAAATCCTGTCACCCATCTCTTGAGAACTGTCACTTTCTAGACTTGGCCAGTTGCACACGCCTGGTATCTTTTAATGTTAAAAAAAAATGCATGTGTGCGTGTGTGTGTGTGTGTGTGTGTGTGTGTCTTATGGAGATGTATGGATGTGCCCATCTTTTTACATGGGGACTGGGGCTCCTAACTCTGATTCTCATTGCCTTGCTGACACACACATACATGTGTCTGTGTTTAGGATGTGTGTGTGCGTGTGTGTGTGTGTGTGTGTGTGTGTGTGTGTGTGTGTGTGTGTATGTGGTCTAGAGGCTGATGTGGGGTGTCTTTCTCTATCACTTTCTACATTGATTTTTAAGACAGGGGCTCTCACTGAACCCAGAGCTCACTGACTGGCCAGACCTGTGTCCAGCAAGCTCCCCCCACCCCCACCCCTTCTCCACCTCCCATGGCACTTATGTTGCCAGCACATCCCAGCACGCCTGGCTTTTACAGAGGTGCTAGGGACCAGAACTTGGGTCTTCATGCTTACATAGCAGCCACTTCACCCTTGAGCCAACTCCCAAGTCCTACACCTGGTGTCATGTCACTTTTTGTCATTAAAAGTAAATCTTTATTATAACATTTTCCCTTTTTGTTCAATTTTTGTGATTATGATTTTCATACTGTATGATTTGATGGTATTTAGAGCCCCTCCCATCTCCTCTCCCCATCTTCTCTTATTGCCCCCCAATTTAATGGTATCTATCTATCTATTATCTATCTATCTATCTATCTATCTATCTATCTATCTATCTATCTATCTATCTCTGATTAAGGCCTTTAGAATCTAATTTGTATCCCCAATGTCCTTCAGTGTGGATCCATCTCTAGAGTCTGCTTAACTTACCAAGAGTCCCATGCTTGAAATAGACTGTGTCTGCCCCCCAGCAGCCATCTGTTGGTGCAGTTTCCTTAGGTGAGAGTAGAGTTTCTTATCATCATGTCTGTGCTGGGATATTTTTCTGGTTTAAGCTTGCATGGGGCTTGTGCATGGTGCTACTATTGCTGTGTGTCCATGTGAGTAACTAGGCGGCTGTCTGGAAACCTCTGCTTCCTTGTGGTCATCCGCTACCTCTGGCTCTTATAACCGTTCTTCCCACCTCTTCCACATTGATCCCTAAGCCCTGGGAGGCAGAAGTTTGATATAGGTGTCCTATTCTTGGATCAGTACTCTGTAGCTTCTTTCTCTGTGAACTTTGGCCAGTTGTGGGTTTCTGTGTTAATCACCATCTGGTACATAAAGAAACCTTTCTGGTGAGAGTTGAGAGACACATAACCTATGGGTATAACAATAAGTCATTAAGTCAGTTTAATATGATAACTATTTAGTAGAAAACCAATATTAGGTTCTCCCACATGTCCTGTGACCTGTTTAGCCTCAGGTTCCTGGTCCTGAAATCAGTATCAGCTATGGGCTCCGTTCTTTGAAGGAGACTTTAAATCCAATTAGAAGGTCGTTGGTTACTCCATAGTGTCTGTGCCGCTACTGCACTGCTAGGCATATCTTGCCAAGCCAGTTGTTGTTGCAGGTCACAGGATTCACAGCTGGGTGAGCTTGATGATTCCTTTTCCTTCTGGCGGCATGCATAGCCCCTTCCAGCACCGGGAATGCCAGCCAATGCAGGTGAGGCTCTGAGGTCAGCAGCACTTGTCACTCCTTGTTTAAGTGTCTTCAGCAACAGGGTCTGACCATCCAGCTCTGGTTGGTAACCAGGAGCAGGGCCATGGCGTTTTGTCTGTAGGTGTCGTGGGCACAGGTCAAACGCTTTACTAGAGAAGATCCATTCCGGCACTTGAGGTCTTTTCATTAGCGATGATTCTAGACAGGGCGATGTTCCCCTGTGTAGAGGATAACCCTTTCAAACTCTTTTTAATATATATATAATATATATATATATATATAATATATATACTTTAAGAACTTCTGTACTGTTAGGGTTCCCTTTGGCTTTTTCTAAAGGCCTTCAGTGTTTCTGCACCTGGGGCTTTAACCAGGTTCTTTTGCTCCCTGTGCTTCCACAGACTTGTTTGCTGTTTTGGTGGTAATTCTTCAGAGGTGGCCCGTGGACTCCCTGCATTCTTCCAAGAGGGACATGGTACATTCTTGTCTGTCTCTGAGTGCTGCTCAGTTTTACCAGCATTCTCTGGTCTTGTCACCCAGATCCATCATGACCTATGACCTCAGTAGCCTCTGACATCATGGTTTCATCAGCTGTCAATGATCTTTGCCTGAGTCCGTTGGACGGATGCAGCTGCAGGATGGTGGTGTCAGCTTGGTTGTGTTCCTTACACACTATTAGTGGCTGTTCTTCTGTGGACTATTAGCTCACTGTTGGGTTATCCTAAAATACAAGATGAAATAGTGTCCAAGTCCTTCTGTTAATGTAGTAGTTTGCAGAATAAGGTCCTCAGCAGCCTTCAAACGTGGCAAATGAATTTTAAATTTGTATTATTGATCATTAACATGTTTGATATTTATTTTTTTTTTTTATTAATTTTTTATTTATTCTCTGTATGTGTATGAATGTCTACTTGCATGCAAGTCTGTGGCACCGTGTCGTGCAATGCCGACGGAGTTCCAGAAGAGGTCGGATTCCCCTGGACTGGAGTTCCCCTGGACTGTGAGCTTTCAGAGCTGTTCTCAGCCGCCATGTGGTGCTGGGGATCGACCCGGGTCCTCTGTAAGAGCGGGTCGGCTGCTCTTAACCGCTAGGCCATCTCTCCAGCCCATGTTTGATATTTTAAAATTCAGTGCACTGATTATCATCTATATCTATTATCTATCATACTATCTAATCTGATTATCCAGTTTTCATATTCTCCTCCCACTTCACTCGATCATCCACAATCTATTAGTTTTCTATTATCTATGTCTACTGTAAAATGTGTGATATTTATCTATTCTATCTCTCACCTAGTTCTATCTATCGCTATCTACTCATTCTTTATCTCTATTCATCTATATTCTAATCCTATCTATCTTCATCTATCTATCTAGGTATCATCTTACATCTATTCCTATGCTATCTATTTATGTTATCTTTTGACGACAAATCGTTGCCATTTACAGATGCCTTTACGCTCTTCAATCCTCATACGTTCCACAGCCTGGATTATAGCCACCACAGCCTGGCCTTGATTGGTTTTGTTTTGTGTGACTGGGATTGAAACCCAGGGCCTTGTGGATGTTAGGTCAAGTATTCTGCTCACGTGAGCCACACTACCCAGCTTTGAATATCTTCTGTGATTCCAATTTTGCCATATCTAGTGACCCTCCAGTTAATTGTCTCGTGGTCCCATCGACTGCCGTGTCTCTGGCGTCTCCGAAGCGTACGAAAAGAAAACTCCTGTGCTGACCGATGTAGCAGAAGTCAGGATGCAGGTGTCCTTGCTCCCTTCGCAGACTTGGTAACTGGGCATGTTCTGTCAAGGCAATTTCCAGTGAGAATGAGGCTGCATCCAGGCTCCAGTGGCGCATTGTGCCACAGACAAAGTAAGGTCATGTATGTTTCAGCAGTGACTGGCTCTTTCATTTCATAGCCTGACAGGTGGCATGGTGGTGCGTTACTCCTGACTGATTTGATTTAGAGATTTGTGTTGTTTCTCGTAGCCGATACGTGTGTTAAACTAATTTTTATTGTATTTTGAGGAGATCATCTGAGTCTGGTCTGTGGTGAGACACACCTTCTAACCTCAGCGTTGGGAAAGCAGGAGCTGTGGGTTTGATTTGGAGTCGAAGCAGCCTGGGTCGTACAGTTAACTGATTCCGCCAACACGGCTGGGGCTGACAGGGGACCTTCTCCAAAAGGAAAAAACAAAAAAAACGACCACGCTCAACACAAAGTACACCTAACGTGAATGACTGGCGTTAAGCATTTTCCTTGCTATTTTTCATGATCTGTTCATTGGGGTGCGAATGGTTGTCCAGTGTGCAGCATCGGGAGGTCCGAGGACAGCTCGTGAAAGTTGAGTTCTTCGGTCCTGATGGCACGTGGCTTCTCGGGCGAGTTGTGAACTCAGGTCTGTGAGCTTGGTCGCAAGCCCACCCTTTACCCAACTGAGCCTCTCAACAAGATTTCTCCTTTTTTTCTTTGTTTCTTTGTGTTTTTATTTTATTATTTAGTGTTTTTATTTTTGTTATTTTTATTTCATATTTGTGAGTGTATTTTCTGCATATAGGTTTGTGCACGGAGGTCAGAAGAGGGTGTCGAATTCCCCTGGAACTGGAGTTCTCCTGGAACTGGAGTTTCAGACGGTTCTCGGCCGCCATGTGGGTGCTGGGGATTGAACCCGGGTCCTCTGAAAGAGCGGTCGTTGCTCTTAACCGCTAGGCCATCTCTCCAGCCCGATTTTGTCTTTTTGAAAAAGTTGTTTGCTTTTGCTTTTTGTTTTAGATAGAAGGTCTCCATGTAGCCCAGTCTGTCCTGGAACTAACTCAGCATACTGGTCTGGCTTCAAATGGTCCATCCTCCTGCTTCAGTCCACAGTTCTGAGAGGCACCTTGCTTAGCTCTGAAGTGAGTCTTTCCTGATTGGGTAGACCAACAGTAATTTGCCATCCTTTTCTCATAGAAAGTACTTTTTAGCTTTTGGGGGTGCTGTCCTTCCTCTAGCTAAGGTTTTGCTCTGCTAGATTTTTTTTCCTACTCTCCTAGGTTTTGACCACCCCTGGTCAGCTATGATCTGAAAATATTATATGGGAAATTGTAGAAATAAATGATTCATAAGTTGCACGCTGTTCTGAGTTGTGTGATGGAGACTTGTGTGATTGGTCCCTGTCCTGCTGGACCATCACTGTCTAATGCATCTGTGCCTGTTCTGCATGGCTTTTACTTCCATAGTTGCTGTCACCATTATTAGATTGACTGTCCTGGCATCTCACTGCTGATTTAAAGTAGCCTTTACTTTACCTAATAGTAACCCCAAAACAGAGGAGGGATGCTGTCAATTTTAGTACAATAAATTATTATCATTGTTATTATCAATAAGAATAAAATTTATTCTTATTGTTTAATAATGTGTGAGTACAGGCACCCAAGGAGGCCAGAGGAATGGAATCCTCTGCAGCCAGAATCAGGTAGGTGGTTGTGAGCTGCCCAGCATAGGTGGGTTTTAGGAACCAAACTTGGATCCTCTGCAAAAGCAGTTCAGGCTCTTAACTGCTGAGCCATCTCCCAGCCCTGGAATCCTCACTCTTACTTACTGTTGCTCGTTTCCTGTTGTACCCAATTTAGAAAGTGACCTTTATCACAGGTAGGAACCTGTGAGAGATCGCACAGTACTAGGCGGGACTTAGTGTTGCTGTGGTTTGAATTTGAAGTGTCAGCCACCAGATCATGAGTTTTGAAAACCTTCCCAACAGATAGCACTGTTTGGAGTAGTTGTGGAACCCTTAGGAAGTGAGTCACTGGGGGCAGGCTTTGGAGGGTTTAGCCTGGCCCTGCTTGCTGTCTAGCTTCCCGAGTCACCAAGGTATGAGACATCCACTGAAAGCTTCTGCCTCGGCAGACTGACTGTCATGTCCTCCCCTCCATGATGGACTCATTTGTGTCTCTCATGTAAGTCCTTTCTCCCTGCAGTTGTTTCTGTGTGGTAGTCTGTCACAGTCACTGTTGCTGTGATAAAGCACTCTGACAAAAGTAACTTAAAGAGGAAAAATTTTATGTTGGTTTATGATTTCAGAGGGGTAGAGTCGATCGTGGTTGGGAAGGTATGGTACAGGAAGGGGAGAGGAGGGCAGATATAAAACCTGTAAGCTGGGAGCTGGAGACATGGCCTAGTGGTTAAAAGCGCCGACCGCTCTTACAGAGGACCCAGGTTCGATCCCCAGCACCCACATGGCGGCCGAGAGCCATCTGAAACTCCAATTCCAGGAGAACTCCAGCTCCAGGGGAATCCGAAACCCTCTTCTGACCTCCGCAGCATTGCACAACACGGGTGCACAGACCTGCATGCACACAGTACATTGATATACATACAGAAATAAATAAAAAAAAAATTAAAAAAAAAAAAACCTGTAAGCTGGGCTCCTGTGTTGAACTTCCTCCAGCAGGGCGCTGCCTTCTAAAGGTTCCATAATCTTCTCAAAACAGGCCCACCAACTAAGACCAAGTGAGCAAATGCATGGCCTGCAGGCCACATTTACCATCTAAGACCAAGTGAGCAAATGCTTGGGCTGTAGGCCACATTTACCAACTAAGGCCAAGTGGGCAAATGCATGGCCTGTAGGCCACATTTACCATCTAAGACCAAGTGAGCAAATGCATGGCCTGTAGGCCACATTTCTCATTCGGTCCAGGCATCCAGGGGTCGGATTGCATCCTGTTAGAGGAGAGACTTCTGTGTTCAGCTCTGCCCTTATGGCACAGGTGCTATGTAAACAGAAGGACTTTCCTGTGTTCCAACAAAACTTTATTTACAAAAACAAATGAGTGGGGGCTGAAGAGATGGCTCAGTCATTAAACTGCTTGTTGCTTAGGCATGAAGACCTGATCTTGGATACACAACACCCATGTAAAAAAACGGTGTGAGTGGCAGTGTGCAGCACTAATCCCCGTGTTGGGAAAGCTGAGACAGGATGATCCACAGGCTAACTGGCCAGCTGATCCGGCTGAATCTTTGAGCTCAGGTTCAGTGAGAGACCATCTCTCAGGTTCAGTGAGGGATGATCTCTCAGGTTCAGTGAGGGATGATCTCTCAGGTTCAGTGAGAGACCATCTCTTAGGTTCAGTGAGAGACCATCTCTCAGGTTCAGTGAGAGACCATCTCTCAGGCTAAGTGAAGGATCATTTCTCAGGTTCAGTGAGAGACCATCTCTCAGGCTCAGTGAGGGACCATCTCAAAAGTTAAGGTGGAAGGTGATAGAGGAAGACAGCAGATGTCAACCTGTGGGCTCTACATGGATGCACACTCACATATACCCACGCATACATACACATGAGCATGTACACACACACACACACACACACACACACACACACCAAATAAAACAGGCAAAGGCAGGCTGGATCTGTCCACCGGTAGGCCATAGTTGGCCAACCCTTGGCTTAAGCATCTACTTGAACACAGCACATATTTCTCTGTCTCCATTTTGAGACAGAGTCTCATGCCTCTCAGGCTGGCCCTGAGCTGGCCCTATGCAGAGAAAGATGACCTTGAACTTCTTAAGTGCTGAGATTAAAGGCATGCTCCATCATACTGGGGATGAGACCCTGGGGTTCAGGCAAGCACTTGACTGACTGAAGTCCAGCTCCAGCCTTGATGTTTCCTCTTTGTTTTCAATGACCAGGGGTTACTTTTTCCATTAAAAAATTTCCTTTATTGTAATATAACAATTTCATAGTTCTGAAGCCAAAGTATAAAGCAAGGAACATTGAGAAAGGCAACTTCTACCCGTGCCTTCTGAGAGTGCCTCTGGGCTTGGCCCTCATGCTCCAGACTAACTCCTGCCCCTTCATTTATTAGGCCAGAACGATCCACCAAAAACTGAGTGACTTATTAAACAGGGGCTCTTGAGTCAGGATGATGCCAAATCTGCTATGTCTAGGCCAATACTCACCTATCTGGTACTTTTGTACAAGCCAGAAGGGGCGTGGCTTTTGGGTAGACTGGCCTGCAGATGCTCTCTTCTTGGTGAGCAGCTCATGTCCTGCAAAGTACAAAGAACTGTCCCTCTGGTGTGGAGGGCAGAGTGAGAGCTGACCTTTTGATCCTACTTGTCCCTTCCATTGGCTGATGCTGTGCAGGGGACAGTCTGTACAGCTGTATGTAGTTGCCCTGTTCCCTCCGTGTGTATGTAGGTGGGTGTCGGCACATGTGCACGTGTGTGTGTGTGTGTGTGTGTGTGTGTGTGTGTGTGTGTACACATGGAAGCCAGAGGTCAGCTTTGGGTATTGTTCTGCGGCCATCCACCTTGTTTTTTGAGGCAGCACCTCTCGCTGGCCTGGGACTTACTGAGTGGACCAGCTGGCTGGCTGTTGAGCCCCAGGGACCCTTCTGTTAACCCTCCCAGTGCTGGAATTACACACATGCACCACCGTATCTGACTTTTTTTTTCATATTCCTGAATGCCCTGAAAACCCACTTTGAGGCACCATGAGTTGTCAAGGAGCAGCAGACACCGGGCTTCCATCCTTTATGAGCTAGCTGGGTACTGGTTTTACCAACAGTCCCCAACTTTAATCAAGAAGAAATTATCTACTGGAGAAACATTATGGCTTTCTTTTATAACTGGTTGGTTAAAAAAAAAATTTGGTTCAACTTTTAAGCCAAGGAAGAGAAAGAATAATTGTGTGGTATCCCTGGAAAGTTATGAAGAGCCAGAACAGGGTCATTTTTCACAGCTCTCTCCCCTCGCCATGCAGAGGCAAAGTGTTGGGTCTTCTGTACCACGCAGCTGAGGAGGGGGAATTGTCTGAACACTTCCCTTCTCAGGATGCCTCTCCAAGGATTCTCTTTGCAAAGAAAGTGTTTGGAATTAGGAAAGAGGCCCGGGTGCAGTGGAGAATGTCTCACTGTGCTTAGGCACAGTTGGGCACCTTGGTCTGCGGACTCCCCCCCTGCCAGAAGTGGGCTCTCCCTGCTTCCATTCCAGCCACTGACCATGTCACATTCTCAAGACTGAACATGAACACAGGGATTTTTCAGGCTGTAATTTTTCATGTGGATAAAGCTTTTAGCTCTCACTGGATGCCTACAATATTGGGGTTCTAATTCTCACCTCACTACTGGTTCCTGGAGAATCAGGGCAAGCCTCATCTAATCTTTCCACGTTAGTTTCATCTCCTGGACGATAGAATTAATATCTCTCCTGTTCACAGGAACAGACAAATTAGTCATTGTTTTGCAGAGTGCTAATCTCAAACCTGTACCAGCATGAGGCAATTTCACCATGCCCTCCAAATTGGGCCTGATGGCAGAAGTGTCAGTGTCAGGCAATCACACGTTCCATTGCAAGGCTCCAAACTGATCCTTATGAGGTCACCACTTAATTCATAAATCCAAGACATTGTCACAGACTGCAGTGCTCAGAGCCCGGGGCCATCTCCCAACATGGAGTCTCTGAGGGTGGTCAGGCAGTTCCAATGGAAGGGAGAAAGTTGCAATGGGTGTGGCTTCATTCCTTTCAATGCCAGGCTGCTGTTAATGACTTCTGATGTGATTTTATTTGAAATAATCATCTAAAAGTCTCCCTAGACAGTTAAGTCTCCTTGAAAGGAAAACGTATGGAAACCTGGGTCAGGTTGTTCACAGGGGAGAAGGAGCTGCTAGCCATGATGGAAGGTGGCCACGGAGCACACTCTGGACCTGGTCCTTAACGAACGGTGATTAATAAAGAGCGTGTTCATCTTCTAAGTTACGGCTCACAGCCTCTTTGAGATCTGACTGCATCACACACCTACCCAGTTCCCAAAGCCAAGCATAACCCATGACATTTCTGCTGCTCAGGAGCTGTGTGTGTTGTTTTCCCCAAGTCTTGGGGGTTCCTCAGCCCTCCCAAGTTGTAAACCATCCCTGAGAAAGACCCTTCAGAAGGCAGGTTCTCTGAGGCAGGGTTTCTCCACACTGTGCTCCTGGTGTTTGGGTCTTGGTCATTCAGTGTGGTGGGGCCTCCTGGACCTTGTGGGGTGGTGGGTGGTTGGCAGACCCCATCGACCTCCAGCCACTTCTGCAGCCCTGTTTATCTCTAGTCCCCTGGTGGGGAGGGAGTGATGCTTCCCTGGTAGAAGTTCCAGGAGATGAGCCATCCAGTACCCCAGGGTACACTGCTGGCCTCTTGCCTTCCTGCCTGCCGGGCTTGTGTTGTCCAAGGCCTCGATGTGCATTTTGTCTCATGTACGTAGATCATGGTGGCTGGCCTCTCAGGTGTCCTCAGAAGCTGCCTGCACAAACCAGTGGTTAATCAGCTCTCCAGCACAGCCTGCGAGTGTGTCAGTGCCTAAGTGAGCGTGTAATTACCAGCTTGTGCCCTCTGCTACCGGCAGGCATTCAGGAAGACGTGGAAATGAGGAGTGGACACATGGTGACACTGCCCTTTGGAGCAAGATGAGAATGTTAGAGCGGGTGTTGTGCCCCTTGGAATTCTGGGGGCCTCATGACTATCATTCATGGACCACTATACCTTGTGAGGTGGTAAAAGTTTCCTGTACTGCCTGTGTGGGGAACAGACCCCTGGGTACTTCTTGTTTTGTTTCGTTTTGGACAGGGTCTCATGAAGCCCAGGCTGGCTTCTAAGTCGCTATGTGGAGGGAACGAATTCGAACCTTTGATCTGCCTGTCTCCAACTTCTAAGTGCTGGGAAGACAGATAGGTACGGCCATGTCCGGTATATGCAGGGCTGACAGATAGGCATAGCCATGTCCAGTATATGCAGGGCTGGGGACTGGACCCAGGGCCTTATGAATGGTAGGTAAGCACTGTCCCAGCAGCTCCATCTCTGGCCCTGGCCGGGTGTCTGAAGGATGCAAACTTAAACTTGTTCCACGTCCCTTGTTAGCACCAGTAGTTGGAGACCTCACTCCTCATCATGCCAACAAATTAAAACGCACCCACACTTTACTTTAACCATCATTTATTTTCAGTGAAGATATTTGAAAGGAGTTTAATGATTTCTCTTCTTAAATTATCTGGTGCTGGCTAATTTATCATTGTCGCAATTACCTGTGATTTGCCCCACAACCAATAGGCATATTCTGGAATCCCTGTGCTTGTTTTCTCAAATGTAATGAAGTTGTATGACTTCTACATCAGGAGCATGGTATCCAGCAAGCCGACGAGGCCACATTTCTGCATTTGGCAGGCATTTAATGAAGCGTGTATTAATTTTGATTTTGCGGCTTTCTGGTCGAATTTCGGAGCCGATCACTTCACTCGGTGCTGCTGCACTCAATTGTAGGGATCCCGGAAAGATGGGTGCTTGAGGCTCTGAGGGGTTGAAAACCTTCCTTTACCTCTCTGCTTCACAGAGGAGGAAGGAAGATTCCAGAGGCTGCTGAGCCATGCCTGTGCCTCTGTGCTTCAGGGAGGGCAGGGAGGGCTGGCTGGCAGTTGGAGAAGCTCCCAGTTTCCTCTTTCTTAGTTTTTATAGCGTTAAAAATTAAGTCCCAACATCTGGAGCCCCACATGTGTGATGCGCAAACACCCAGCTCCACTGCAGTGTTCATTCCTTATTTTTGATTAATTTATTGGATGTCGCCACTTTCTCTCTTTTACAGCAAATGAAACATAATTGCCTCAAGGAGAAGGAGGGAAAACAATGAGAAATTAGGCATAATTGAGTGCATTTCCTGATGGGTTCTAACACTGAACCCCGAATGGAATCCACCAAGCTCTCTTTTTCTTCTCTAAGGGACTTGGCCACTTGGTGCTGGAGTCTGCACGCTTTGGGGCAGGTTTTCTTTGCCCCTCTGCAGAGGCCATGGGCCTCCCAGACACGTATGGTAATATGTGAAGACATAAAGAGGACAAGGCAATTAACGATGTGCGTGTGTGGCTCTGGGGCTGACATTATCGATGGCTTTGTGATCAATAGCGCTATTTTTATTTGGATTGCTGGGTAAGAACAAGCCACGGCCACAAAATTTAGAGAGCCCTATAGAGAGGGACTGTAACCGTGCTGTAACTTGGTGTCAGGTTGGAATCACAGCTGATTTAAAGGCTGGGGCGCGATGGAGCGAGGCGGGGTTTCATCACTGTATGCCCAGGAGAGGGGGGACTGCATCTGCCAGCTTCCAGGCTCCAGGTGGAGTGGAGCTGTTTATAACAGAACTTGGCCTGGGTGAATTTTAATCTGGGATCCACCAATTGCTTTAGGGGGGAGCTGGGGGAGCTGGCCTTTTGTTCCCACAGCATCAGTGGGTGCTAAAGAAGCCCCTAAGACCTCTGCTCTGCTAGTTTTGTTATTTTTATTTATTGATTTTACTATATGACTATATAGTAGTATATATATATATATATATATATATAATGTATTTTGATCCTATTCAGGGAAGGAGGGCCCCTCCTGGGGTCTCTGGACTCCTCCTTCTTCCCAGCAAATTCGCCTCCTATTTCCATGTCTTCTTTTTCCCCCTGAGATCCACTGAGCTTAATTAGGGCTGCTTTCATGAGAGTTGGTGAGGGATCATTACCAGAGTATGGCCAATTTACCAGTGGCTACCTTGCTGAAGAAAAAATGGAGTCTTCCCCCAGCAACCATTAACTGTCGATGGCTTCCTTGGGTAGAGGTGGGCCATGAGGCTTGTTTACTGGAAGAGGCTTGCAAGAGAGGACCTCATGGATAGGAACTTCCCTTGACCATTCTTCTCTGTGGATGAGCTGCTTGCTCTGAATGTCAACTACTATTTCCTGGGCACTGGCTATATGCAGAGGCATAGTTAAGTATCCTTCCTGCCTCATTTAGTTTTAAACTTGTCACAATGTGTCAGACATTATTTTCCTTTTGAGTAGAGGTTGAATCTAGGGCTCTTCACATGCTAGGCAAATGGTCTACCACTGAGCCATATCCCCAGCCTGCAGACTCTATTGTTAGACCTGGCTTTTGGATTTGCTCTGGCTGGTCAATATGGCTCCTTCCTACATACTGAAGTATAGTAGGTCTGTATAGGGAGATGCTGGGGTAGAAAAAGCCTCAGATTCTGAGGCTAAGTAAATAAGTGGAAGAATACCATCTATTTAAATAATATTTAAATTTTTAAATTTTTTAAATTTTATGTTCATGAATGTTTTGCGTATAAGTGTACCCATGTCCTGTAGTGCCTGCACAGGTCAGAAAGGGTGTTGGAACCCATGGAACTAGAGTTATGGATGGTTGTGAGTTGGTATGTAGGTACTGGGAACTGAACCTGGATCCTATTCGAGAGCAGCCGGTGCTCTTAACTGCTGTGCTATCCCTCCAGCCTCTAATTAACATTTTTATATAAACTGCACATTGCAATAATATTTTGGGCACACTGAGTTCTAGTAAATATATTACTAAAATTACATACATTTTGCTTTGTCATTTTTGGTTTTGCTATTTTAGGACCAGTGTTAAGAAAGTTAAAAGAAATTACAGTTGTGACCTGTACTGCATTTTGTCTGTAGGACGCTGGTGTTCAGGAAGAGGCCCAGAGAGGTAAAGTCATTTGTCAGTGTCACAGAGCATGTGAGTGGCAGGCCTTTTAGATGCTAATGATACGGCCCCCAAACGGGCATTTTGGTTCGGAGCTGCTCTTTACCAGCTTTCCACCATCAGCCCCACATCTTTACAGACTCTGGTTGAACTCACTGCTCTTCTGTTCCCCCACCTCAGTCACTGGGGGTTTGCATAGCCTCTCTGAGGGGTGATATTCTTGCTTTGGGCCTCTAGCACACCATGGTCGATATGGGAGAGGCACAGCGGCCTCCTTCTTAATGTTTATTTAATTATATTTAATTAGGAATCTTGTCATCTTTTTGCCTGCAATTGGTCTCCCGAGACCATCTGCCGCAAAGATTCTTTTGAAAAATCTAAACTTGATTTCTTGCCATCGATCCGTGTGGCTAATGGGCCTGAGGAGAAAGGACGTCATCTGTCCTTTGAGCTTGGACTGAGAGGATGGAAGAGAAGGCAGACCGAGGTGGCTGAGCCCAGGAGGCTGCGCTCTGGAGAGCTGAGAGGCTCTCCATCCTTGCTCAAAGGTTCAGGCAACTGCCTTGGAGTCAAGAGACCCTAAAACCCATGCTCACCCCTGTGTGGAATCAGCAGTCAGCATGGATTTGGTACCAAAGTTCTGAATTGGCTGAGGGGCTGTGTGACCTCCAGGCTGGCCAGTGGCCTTGCTTCCTGGTCTTCTCCCTCTGCGTGGCATTGGGTTCTCTCTGGGGTAGGTTATCAGGAGCAGGGCCCCTCTTCTATTGCTACCACCAGGGCTCCTGCTGGCAGACCTGGGCAAGAGCAACACTGCAGGCTACTCCAGGACCAGCTTCCAGAGGTGGCAGGTCTGGGAGCTCCTGGCTCACCCCCCACCCCCAACTCTGGGAATTTAATTTGCACAGGCTGGCTCACCCTCCTGGCTGCGTGATTCCTGGAGAAGCCCTCCCCCACCGGAGCTGAGCATGTACTCCTCATTTGCATCCCAGCAATCCTTCTCCACCTCAGAGCTGCTGCAGGGTTTCAGCAATGTCAGAGAGAGTTCTATGAAAATGTGGATAAACAGGAGTGCAGTGCTTAAATGTGCACTATTACTGTAATTGCCTTGTGTTGTGGGCATAGATCTCCTCTTCCCAATTAGATGAGAGGTCTTGGGTGACAGTCACCATGGCTGAGCCCCTCTTGGTATTCCCTGCACGGCCAGGATGGTGCTGAACATATGGCTGCTGTTCAATAAATATTTACTGAATTTCATTTTGGTTCCAAATCACTCTAAGATACGTGACCAGGAGCAGCCCCAAATTCTTCAAGGAGATGTCAGTGTGAGGAAGCACCGCTGTCTGGCTCTGGAGGTGGCTGGGAAATGTCTATGGAAGAGATGAGCTGGCGAATGAATGAAGGCCTCTCGGAATAGATGTGCTGTGAATGAATGAAGGCCTCTCGGAATAGATGAGCTGGCGAATGAATGAAGGCCTCTCGGAATAGATGAGCTGGTGAATGAATGAAGGCCTCTTGGAATAGATGTGCTGTGAATGAATGAAGGCCTCTCAGTATTTGCTTTACTCCCTGCCTCCTGGATTTGACAACAGTCGTGAAATCTGCCGCTGTCCCACACCAACTTCTCTCTGATCCTGCGGGACATGCTTTCCACTTTCTGCCTCGCCTTGCTAAAGTTCTGATTTCTATTAAGTAGTCAAACATAATATAAAATTGCCAGCAGAGAGATGGTGCCTGGATTAATTAATCTCCCTTTTACACTGGGAAAGACACAAAACGGGAGCGTAAGATAAGAAAAGAAAATGAAATTAATCTTACAGTTTCTATGGCTGTGGCCTGTTAATTTCAAGCTTTCTTGCATCTGGGTGCCGGTGTGCCTGCTCGGTGTCTAGATTGTTCAGGACTTAAATGAAACATCATATTAATCATTTCCCAGGAATGCCGTGGAACCAAAAAGAAAAGGAAAAGGAGGGGCGAGATGAATGCAGAAGGCACAGTGGGTTTATTTTTCCAGCGATGCACACTTACCACAAAGTATGGCCAATATATCAAAGGGCGAGGGGAATTTGTGTATTGTCTCTCCCTGCTCGGGAGAAATCACACTGGTGCTCAGCTGCTGGATCGATGTGGCCTTGACACCGACCTCTCTGCCGAGGAGAGATCGGAGGATAAATGTGACATAACCGGGGAATCAAACTGTCTTAGGAGTTTCACAGAAGAATCGAAGCAGGACTTTGCTAATCAGCAAGCAGCTATAGATGCATCTTTCATTCACAAAAGATGGAGTGTTCACCTTGCAGGCCCGAGGACTGGCAGGGTCAGTTTTTCTCAGCTCCCCTGGGTGGAAATAGATGGCTCCAGCATTTTCCCTGCCAAAGCTATGCTTGCTCATCTTCCAAAATGTCCCTTAACCCCAGAGGACATTCCAGCTGGCTCCTCACCCACTGTGATGAGGGACACACAGTGATAACCCAGACACACAAGCAGAGAGATTTCTGGGTGCTGCTCCTCACTGAAACATGCCTTAGCTTCTGGCACTGCTGCCCAGAAATTAATTCACAGACAACCGAGCGTCATTACCCACGGTCTGCTGGGCTAACTGCTCTGTGTTAGTGAATTCAGGGATGGAAATAAACTATTTCCACCTACTTCATCATCCAGAGACCTGAGTGCGTAGTGTGTCTCAGGAGAGTGCAGTTATTATGACCTGTTTGGGGAATTGTGGATACTATTAATTCTGCATTGCAGGCTGCTACCCAAAGCCATCCACGCTGTGCCTTTAAGCCTTAAAATTGGCCTTTAATCTTGACTTTGAAGTTGTTGGCAGAGCCAAGACTTTTATTTCAACCCAATGGCTGAGGATTTTAATATTTTTAAGCAGCAAGCTACTCTCCAACCTTCCAGTACTGCAGTCCAAAAGCTGTCTTCCAAAGGTGTGGCTGAGGTGCAGGCCACTGCACATAGGCCAGGTACTGGGCAGGCCTTAGGCTATGCAGGCCCGAGAGTCCAAAGGGCTCCTTTCTGGGGGATGTCAGGTCTAGCATGAGCCACCATCTTTTTTTCTTTTTTGAGATAGGCTCTCATGTATCCTCAGCTAGCCTCAAACTCCAGGATGACCTTGAATTCCTGATTCTCCAGCCTTCATTTCCTGAATGCTGGGATTTTTAGGCATAAGCCACTACACTTAGTTTATGTGGTGCTAGGGATTGAACCCAGGGCTTAATGTCTGCTACCAATCATCTACTAACTAAGCTGTATTGGCAGTTCTGAGGTGCCTTTAAGAACTGAGATATGGGGCTGGAGAGATGACTCAGCTATTAAGAGCACTGGCTGTTCTTACAGAAGACCCAGGTTCAAGTCCCAGCACCTACATGGTGGTTAACAGTCATCCATAACTCTAATTCCAGGGGATCCAATGCTCTCTTCTCACCTCCCCAGGCACTACACAACAGAAGTGCACTTACATACATGCAAATAATATTTGTACACATAAAATAAAAATAAATAACTAAAAAAAAATTTTTTTTTTAAAAAAGAACTAAGATATGAGCCTGCAAGGTATCCGGGCATGGTAATGTAATCTGCAGGAAAAAGCTGTAGACAGTCTGTGTGGAGCCCAGAACTCTTCCCTGGCTGCCTCCATCTGCTCCGCAGAAGAGCTCCTTGCACCTCCTGTACCTTTCCTTACTCCCTAGCTGCCTCTCTTCCTGGCTGAGCCCTGGCTCATGATTTGAAGACCACTGTGGACCCTGAACCTTGAACTTCAGTTCTCATCTGCCTTCTGCACTCCAGGCCCACTGCTTGGCTCCAGAGGATGCTTCTCTTCGCGTGAGTCTGTCTCCATGGACAGCTCCTTCCTGTAGTTCCCTCACTCCCTGCTCTCTGAAGACAGCCTGCCTTCCTCTGGGGCCTGCTCTCCAGGCCTGCTGAACACTGGATGTCAGATCTTGCTGCCTAGCTTTTCTTTCTTGAAGAGATTCAGAGGCCCTGTCCACATCCTGTTTCTTTGAATTCTCCCTTCTGGAAGCACAGTAGGTCTCTGTAAATGAATGGGCGTATATGCAAAGCAGAGGGACAGAAGAGAGGGACCAGAGGGAGGAGCAGGTAGACTGATGATGGCTTCCAAGAAGTACTTCCCAGTCCATATGAGTATTCCTTTAAAAAGAGTTATTTTATTGTCATGAGAACACTTACCATGAAATCTATCTACCCTCTTAACAAATCTTAAAGTGATTTGCAAATTATTAAATCAAATGTCGGTAGGGGGATGGGAAGAGCGGAAAAGATATTCAATATTCATGTGCTACTTTGAAACATGTTAATTAGTGCCACTGTCATCTTGTGGCTGCTGAGCCTTGAGCTCTGGCTGGGCCCTTGAGGCCTGAGAGTTCTGCTCCTACCCTCCTCCTCCAGCTCTCCTGGGAGCTTAGAAGGGAGATTTGTTTTCTGTGAGCATCTCCCACCGTCCTGGGCCAAGGGTGGGCACTACCAGCTCTGCAACCCTGCTGCCTGCCATGTTTCTGCCTCTGGGTTTCTGAAAAGATCGGACAATATGAAAGTGCCAGTGAGGACATGGTCTAGACTGCAAGCTCTTTGTTTTTGCCCAGTGCATAGCATTCCCCCACCAGTGAGTCCAATCTCATCTCTAGATGATCAGTAATATATATTGGCTGGGAGCACTTGGTGGGTAGGCTGCAGGCAGCTGAGCAAGCACGAATTTCACCTTTAAGAGACGCTAAAAGGCCGGGTGTGGTGGCGCACGCCTTTAATCCTAGCACTTGGGAGGCAGAGGCAGGAGGATCTTTGTGAGTTCAAGGCCAGCCTGCTCTATGGAGTGAGTTCCAGGACAGCTGGGGCTACAGGGAGACCCCGTCTTGAAAAGACAAAAAAAAAAAAAAAAAAAAAGGAGACGCATATAGGACCTAGTTTAGGGAGGGTGTGGGTCTGACCTTGGCTGGATAAGTTCTACAGGCTTAATTAACTTGCGAAATTGTCTGTGTTGTTAACACAAGCACAAATATTTGGACCCACTGAACGGTCTCTAGGGCTGTGCCCAAAAGGCTCCTTTCTATGCATGTAAGAAAGCCTAGCGAGTTTGGGAGCGCCCGGACTGCTCTGCAGAGGACCACGGGGGGTTCGATCCCCGTGGCCCACATGGGGAGAGCTCGCAGAAACGTTCTGTAACTCCAATTACAGGAGAACTCCAGTCCCAGGGGAATCTGAGACCACTCTTCTGACCTCTCCGAGGCATTGCACGACATGGGTGCACAGACCTACATGCACAGCCCATTCACCAACCTATAAAAAAAAAAAATTAAAAAAAAAAAGAAAGCAAAAACAAACGGAAAAAGCAGCCCTTTGAACCCATTCTTCCCCATAGAAAACAGCAATTTTTTTTTTTTTTTTGGCCAGTCGGGATCATTATTCTAAAAACGGGCAGTGATGAACATGAAAATTGGATTTGGTTGGAGCTGGGTTTTTGCTGCAAATGGGTGGTTTTTAATAAAGTACCTTGTGGCCATGGATCTTTGAAAGCTGCTATAAAAGCAAGTTTGTGGTGCTGGAGGAGATGGCCTAGGGTTAGATGCCGGCGCACGACCTGCTCTTACAGAGGACCCGGGTTTCGATCCCCATCAGCCCCACATGGCGGCGCTAGAAACGTCTAAGAGTCGCCAATTCCAGGCAGAATAAACCAGTTCAGGGGAATCCAGACCCTCTTCTGACCTCCGCGCGTTGCACGCACGGGTGCACACGACTTGCATGCAGACAGTACATTCATACACATACAATAAATAAAAAAAAAAATAATAAAAAAATAAAAGCAAGTTTGTATGATCTTGGAACATGGCTCACCCAGACAGGCCAGTCTGCAGCTGTTTATTTTTATTTATTTATTTATCATTTTCAAATTTTATTTATTTTTGTTAAGTTATGAATGTCTGTCTGCATGTAGGTCTGTGCACCCGTGTCATGCAATTCCACAGACGGTCAGAAGAGGGTCTCAGTCCCCCCTGGAACTGGAGTTTTCCTGGAATTGGAGTTTCAGACGGTTCTCGGCCGCCATGTGGGTGCTGGGGATCGAACCCAGGTCCTCTGCAAGAGCAGTCGGTGCTCTTAACGGCTAGGTTATCTCTCCCTTCCGGGTGTGGTGGCGCACCCCTTTAATCCCAGCACTCAGGAGGCAGAGGTAGGCAGATCTCTGTGGGTTCAAGGACAGCCTCGTCTACAGAGCAAGCTCCAGGACACCTGGTACTAAAAGGGAGACCCTGTCTCAAAAATACCAAAAAAAGGGTAAAACTAAAAAGAAAAACAAAACCCACACATGCAGCTGTTTATTTATAGATTTGTCTGTGACAGATCAGATAAACCAGGACTTGTGTAAGGTGGGGGTGGGAGGGGAGCACATTCCAGAAAGTACCATCCATTGGAAATGCACAGTCTTGGGTTGCTGGTGTGATCTGGAAATGTCTCATCTGCTCACACTTTTTTTTTTGTCTTTTTGAGACAGGGTCTCCCTGTAGCCCCAGCTGTCCTGGAACTCACTCTGTAGACCAGGCTGGCCATGAACTCACAAAGATACGCTTGCCTCTGCCTCCCAGTTCTAGGATTAAAGGTGTGCACCACCATGCCCGGCTCACACTTCTTGAAGGGGACCCTTTGGGATGGCGAGAGAGATAGGTGGGCTCCATCTTCAGCACTGTGCTCACCAAGTCCCGAGACCCTGGAGCTGTTGGTGAGATAGGAGTTGGGAGCCTAGCATGGAGCTTAGATGACTGACAGGCGGACCTGAGTCAGGTACTTAGTATGAGTACCTTTTCCTCCTCTTCTCCTCCCCTCTTCTCCCCTTCCCTCTCCTCTTCTTTCTCTTCCTTTGTTCTCTCTCTCTCTCTCTCTCTCTCTCTCTCTCTCTCTCCCTGTCTTCTCTTTTCTTTTTTCCTCCCTTTAGTTGACATGTCCCCCACACCATAGTGAGTTCATCTGTGTAAACTGTAGAACTTGACGTTCTTCCTCTGTCCGGTATGTAAACAGCACCCTGCCCATTATCAAGCACTGTAGAACTTGATGTTCTTACTCTGTCCAGTATGTAAACAGCACCCTGTCCATTATCAAGCATTCTCATCACCTTCAAAAGAAGGTCCATTATGTTATATTTGGAGATAGTTTCTTCCTCTGTAGCCCAGGTTAGTCCAGAACTTCCAGTGGCCCTGTTGGCCTCCTGAGTGCTGGGCTGTCAGGTAGAAGCCATCACATGTGGTTATAGATTCAAACTTTCCAACCTTGAGTGAGCTGAGTGCCCTCGGAAACTAATTACAATAGGTCTCTAAGCCACAGACCTCGCTGTCCTGGCACTCAGACCGCTGCCCCCCCCCCCCAAAATCCGGAAATGGTCATATTGAGGCCAGCAGCAAGATTGGCCACGGGGGTGAATGGGCTTGGCAGGCTTGGGAAGGCGTTCAGGAGAGAGTCCTGTAAGTGGGTCTGCTGAGCCAGGGCCGTCCATTCACAGGTAGAAGAGGGAGGCTCTCCACACACCCTTTGATTAACTGTATGTCTTGGAGGAGGTGGGGTGATTAATCCTTCCAGAATGTGCCGGCCACTTCTGCTGTTGCAGGAGCTTTTGCTCATGATCGATCGATCGCATTTTAACAGAGTGGAGATGGTGCTGCAAATTGCTGCTAACTCCGGTGGGGCATCAGCTGGAGGAGGCTCACACCAGAGGTGTCAAGGCCTGTGGCCTATGGCCTGTGCCGTTTAGGTGGGGGCTTCATCGGGTGGACAGGTGAAATGGCCTGCCAGGCATTTGTATGATGCAGCCTTCAGGGAGGATTCAGGAGGAGGAAGAGACAAGAAGGACAGGACAGTGTCTTGACAACAGTTTCTACTCACAGGCAGAGGGGCTCTTGCACCCTACTCTGTGCTCTCCTGATCTAGTCTTTGTCCCTCACAGGGAAACATTTTTGGGTCCTAGAAGTGGAATGACTTGCCTGAAGTCAAGCAAGGAATGAATGGAGAATCTAGGAGCACACTAAGAACTGGAACTTAAAAGCAGGGTATGGCCAAGGCAAAGCGGGACCTATGGGCACCAAGTGTAAACTAGGACCCCTGGGAGGCCTCATGGTGTGGGCTGATGCGGCACCACATCCCTTGGCTGCAGGGCTGCAGACAGCACGGGCTGTGTTCACTGGGCTGTGGAAGCAAGACAAAGATCTGCTGGGGTGGTTGGGGGCGAGGCCCTCAGAAAAGGAGTTATTGAGCCTGGGTTTGGTGGATGTGTAGGAGACCTTGGGTTCAACAAAAGAATTAGCTTGTCCTGGGAATAGCACCATGAGGTAAGAATCAGAGCTCGGACTGAGCACCCAGAGTCCAGGGAATGGAAGACCTGCTGTGTGTGCAAATGACTAGTGAGAGGAGGAGGTCAAGGGAGCCCCAAGATGCCAGCTCCTCCTGCAGCCTTGCTTTGAGGGACACAAGAGGCCTGTGGCAGGATTGTTCTAGGACTCTGGGACCTGGGAGTTGCTTTGAAGGCCATTTTCCTTAACACCACTTCCCCTTTGGAAGTGAAGAAATGGCTCCAGTGAGGGGCGAGAGCCACACACAGAAACGGCCCTGTCAAAATCCTGTCCTGCCTCCTTCTATCATCACCCAATTAGGGAGTGGGTGAGAGACCCCGAGGCTTTGCAGTTCTAAGAGAACCCTGTCACAGCTCCCACTAACCCTAATTATATAGCATGGTGCTCCAAGTGTGATGTCAGCCAGTGGGAAGCTGGGACAGTGCATAGCTGGAGGGATGGGGCTGGTGAGGCAGGTTTGGCATTTAAACAACAGGGCAGAAATATCAACAACCACCGACCAGAGGGACCCTCAGCACTAGCTACTATCTTGTGTCTTTTCCAGAATAGAGATTCTGTCTGAAATAACATTCAGCTCCATTAGTCTCATGGCTGGTCAGATGGAAAGAGAGTGAGAAGACAAGATCTTCCCAGTTTAATTCAGCCTTTGAGTATCCGGAGGGTGGCCATCCAAGGAGGAGAGGAGCCGTCTTAGAAACATTGCCCTCCTGTCACATCTGGAAATGCCACAAAGGGAACCCACAAGTAATGCAAACCTGGTATCTGAGGCACTGTGGTGTGGACAGGGGTGTGCTGGCTATAGGCTTGGGTCCAGCCACCATGACGTGTAGCCAAACCAGGGTAAAGCATTTGAGAAATGTAAAAACTTCAGACTGGAGTCAGCACGGTGGATGAGAGGGCATGGGCCTGAGTGGGCACAGCTACCCTGCTGGAGTTTGGCTGTGCAGCCTCCAAAAGAAGCCAGAGCTTTCTGCCATCCAACCATTCATCTACCTCTCTGCAGATAAGGGGCGGGCGGCATCCTCAGCAGGATGGGGCAGACAATAGGGCATCTGAGAAACTGCACAGGGTCTGCAGGGCTGGAGGGATGAGGTGGGCATCAGGGGGAGGGATTGTGAGGAGGGAGGTAGGAAGACCAGAAGAGCCCTGAGAGGCTCCACAGCCTGCTCCCTCCAGGATGTATGTGGTGGGGTGGGGGCAGACTGGCAGGCTTCTCCCTCTGTTTATAAGTCTTTGAATCTTAAGTTTTTGTGCCTCGCAACTGCTGAAGAGATTGGAGAGCCTCTGCTTTGAAATGCAAGATGACTTCTTCAGGAAAAAATGATCAGATTCCTTCTGCCCTTTGTTCCAAGGAGAAGAGGCAGTATTTTATCATTTCTGCCTTGTATTACTGCCAAGGCTAAAACCATCTGAATGCTTGCCAGTATAACAAAGGGAAGATTAAAGTGGGATGACTCAGGCTTGGGTCATGAAAGGCTCAGGAAAGTGAGACAGCTTTCCCCATCCCCCAAACCCTCAGCTTGGGAACAAGGAAGGAGGACTAGCAGATCAGGTGCCTCTCAGGGCCCAGTATGGTCCCCATTTAGCAGACTCTGCTCCCCAGCCCCATTCTGAATAAGTCTCTGTTGTCTTATCTGGTTGCTGGAAATATTTGCCTCTGTATAAGCCCTTGGATGAAAAAAAAATCTTGGATGAAGCTTTCTCTGAGTGAGTTCATTGTGAAGGCTGTAAGCTGGCATTTAACTGTGTACATTAAGCTAAATATATCTGTCACTCTAGGAATTATCAGGCTGACATGCTGATGGCTACCACACCCACTCCACAAGGAGGTTTTAGTGTGCAGTATTTCTCAAACTCAAGTATGAATATTTTGAGATACCCCTCTCACAAGACTATAGCCTAAAGATTTTGTGGAACTCAATCTGGGATATGACTTAGTCTGATGTTCATTAATCTGTTATCATTGTTATAAAAAAACAACTTTACAAAATGACAGGAACCTGCCACCTCTCCATCTACCTACTCTCCACACAACCACATATCTAGTCCACCATCTATCCATCCATCAAGTTATCATACTTACCCACTTCTCTACCTATCTACCTACCTATCCACCATTCATCTGTCTGTTCATCCATTCATTCCCAATCTATCCATTTATCCATCCACCCATCCCCTATGCACCCATCTACTCATCCATTGATCCCTTTATCCATTCTCTGTCTGTTCATCCACCCATCTACCCACCCTCCCACATATGCATCCAACTGTCCATGCTTCCTTTCATCCATGACCCACCCACTCATCCACCCACCTGTCTTCTCATCCATCCACCTGCCCATCCATCCATCCATCCACCCATCCATCCATCCACCCATCCATCCATCCACCCGCCCATCCATCCATCCATCCATCCACCCATCCATCCATCCACCCACCCATCCATTCATCCACCCATCCATCCATCCATCCATCCACCCATCCATCCACCCATCCACCACCCACCCATCCATCCATCCATCCACCCATCCATCTATCCACCCATCCATCCATCCATCCATCCACCCACCCATCCATCCATCCATCCGCCCACCCATCCATCCATCCACCCACCCATTCATCCAGGAATTCACCCATCCATCAGTTATACACCCGTTTACTTATTATATGTGGATCCAAGCAAGCCACCACCTTGTCAGCAAACACTGAGCAGTTTTCAGTACTGGGTCATGGTATGAGAACCTTGGCAGATCTGTGAAGATGCTTTGGGGACCGTTTAGTCTGAGACCACCTCCCCAATACAAACAACCAAATTTCTGAGTGGGCTTCCCTTGGGGGAAGTTCTAGAAACTCAGGAAGGGAGAAAAAAAAATGCGTCCTAGGGGAGCCCTGAAGCTTTTGAGGAGGGAGGGATGTTTGATCTGGAGGGGAATATCTATGTGAAGTGCTAGAAACTGGGGCCCGGGACTCTGACAGGCCAGGGCTTTGACAGTGGAGGCCTGGAGCATCCTGCCTCCCCCTCCTTCACTGTGTGTATTTGGCAGTCGTGACTCCTGCAGGCTAAGGGGCTGCTGTGCTGCTGCTCATTACTGACAGGAATGTGGCTGACGCACGCGGCCTAATTCTCTCAGTGTATGCCTTTCCTCTGGTGCTGACTTCAGAGGCGCTTAGTTTCATTAGAATTGGAGGCTGAGATATATTTGTGATCACTGTGTCCTCAGAGCAGCCTCTCCCCCCCTTCAGCTTCATGTGGGGTGAGCCATATCCAGTGTGACTCAGCTTTCACCTGAGCCTCAGATGCTGATTTTCTGTAATATTCTACTTGGAGGCAACAAAGCTGATCAGATCTCCAGACATAGCCAGAGAGAGAGACAAATTCTCAACACCTGCAGAGAAGTCCCACTACCATTTTTGCATAGTTGGAGGGCACTGTCCTTGGGTGTGGGTTGCAGAGGTGGGCCGCACAGCAAGGCACCTGACCCCTGGAGGTTCAGTTCTAATCAAGGAAGACGGACCATCAGCCACTAAGTCATTAATAATCTATTCCATGCTGTGACCAAGACTCAGGGGAGTAATCAGAGCAGGGGCCAGAAAGCAGCTTCAAGGGCGATAGTTTTAGAAGGTGTAGTCAGTGAGGGATCCTCCAGAAAGTAGCAGCTGAGCTGAGTCCATCAGGGAAGGACTTGCCAGTGCAAAGGGCCTGAGGCAGACGGGAGAAGCAGAAAGGTCACTGTGACTACTGGCTGTCAGTCACCACAGGAAGCCGTGTAGAAAGTCCCATAAGGTGAGCAGAGACTGAATCTCACAGGTCTGTGGTTTCGTGAGAAGGAGTTTTGACCCGAGGAGTGTGGAAAGCGGCTGGAGGCTGGTGATGGTTAATTTTGTCAACTTCACAGTCTAGAATCACCTTGGAAGAGTGTCAGTGAGGCATGTCTACATCAGACCTGCAGGCATGTCTGTGTTGGGGGGTTGTCTTGATTGAGTTAATTGACACAGAAAGATCCAGCCAACTGTGCACAACGCTGTTCTCTGGACTGTGTAGCAGGAAGATATGCTGAATAATAAGCGTGTACCTATTTATTTCACTCTGTTCCTTTTTCTTAAAATTTTATGTGTGGGGCTGGAGAGATAGGCTAGCGGTTAAGAGCACTGACTGCTCTTGCAGAGGACCCGGGTTCGATCCCCAGCACCCACATGACGGCTAAGAACCGTCTGTAACTCCAATCCCAGGAGAACTCCAGTTCCAGGGGAATCCGAGACCCTCTTCTGACCTCCGAGGCATTGCGCGTCACGGGTGCACAAACCTACATGCAGACAGTACATTCATACACATACAAAAATAAATAAAATTAACAAAAATTTTATGTGTATGAGTGTATTGTCTGCATGTATGTTAAGGGCACTCCTGTCATACAGTGCTCTCAGAGTTCAGAAGAGGGAGTCGGATCCCTTAAAACCAGAGTTATGGATGGTGTCAACCACCACATGGGTTCTGTGACTAGAACCCAGGGCTTCATTAGAATAGCCAGTGCTCTTAAGCACTGAACCATTGCTCCAACCCTCTTTTTCCCTCTTCTTGACCATGTCTGTGATGTGACCAGAAGCTTCAAGTCCCTGCCTTGGTATCAACCAGAATTGTGATATAAAACAAACCCTTTCTCCACCAAGTTGTGTTTGTTGGGGTGCTTTATCATAATAACAGAAGGGAAACAGGGGCAAGGGTGTAGGTGGTGAGCTACTCTGTCTCATTTTGACATCTTTGCCTTGGCCACCTATTGGGGAGCAAGTGAGAGGGATGGGGGGCTGGGGGGCTAGTGGGGTGCTGGCACAGCCCCCGTGGGTCAGGGGACATGCCTCACAGGGCGATGTGAGGCCTCAGAGAACAGAGGGCAGAGGAAAATGGAGTCTGTTTTAGAGGGTGAGCCAGTGCAATTTGTGATCAAAGAAAGAAGACCCCTTGAATGTGTGTCTGGTGGGTGTGTCTTCCAGGGTTGCAGAAGGTGGCGATGCAGGTCTGGGGACCAGAAGGTTGGAGTTCTGGTGTGTCCTACTGAAGACTTATATTGACCTGCTGAGCTGCTGAGAAGACGGTGGCACATACCCATCTGCATTCAGTGGAGGAAATGGGGGCAGGAATTGGGTAGAAATTGGGCAAAGAAGTGATCGGAGTCCAGAGATGGTGGAACAGAGGACAGAGCACTGTGGCTGCCTGGGTCCAGCAAGGCCTGAGCTTACGCACTATGGACTCCAGTTATACGAGCCGACCAGCCTCCATACCTTTGCTCCTGACTTGGTTCAAGCTAGACCTCTCTCAGTAGGTCTTGATCCCCCCAGAGGCATTTGTAGTGGCTCAGGTTTTTCTTTGGGCTAATATTACAGTGCTCCAAGGTGGCCAGGCAAGGAGTGCTAACAGGATGATGCACAGTGGACTCTGGATGAGACAGACACAGGAACTAGTCTCAGCTTTACCTCTGGCTGCTGAGTGACCTTGGACAAGGAGACAGACTTCTCTGTCTCATATTGTCCCTGCCCAATGGGTTGTATGAGGACGAGATGAAATTCCAAGGCTCTGTGGCAGGTGCCGAGTAAGTACCAGCTTCTGCCTCCCCAGCACACGCACTGATTAAAAGCTCAGGCTCACTGTTGTTTATGTCTTTGATTAATTGAACAATTGGGAAACAAATTAATTATCACTTAATGGAGGCGGCTTGGACGACACAATCTTTGCAAACATGAGGCCTGGCGGGAAAGAGAACAAAGCTGCCCCGGGCTGCACGGATGCTAACCACTCAAGTAGAAAATCTTCCAGGTCCATCCCATTCCAGAAAATGTGCGGAAGGTGGCTCCCAGCAGATAAATGTTGACTTATGGTTTGAGTGGCTTATTATATGTCACTGCGCCTCCAGTGACAGCTGGGTAATCTCTTTGGTGTCACCTACATGGAGTTTATCCAAGGTGAGAGGCACAGAGAGAGACTCAGACCCAAGACTCGGCCGGCCGTGTGGCTAGTTGTTGTCATTATCTGGGTAGCATCCGCCTCTGTCACTGGTCCCCACAGAGCCCCCTGGCCAGCTCTCCTGGAGCAGGATGTGGCTGGTGGCTGTCATGGGCACCAATATTAGCAGTAGTCTGGTAGAGAGCTCTTGGCTGGATGAGGAGGGGCTAGAGACTAGGCCTGAATCTGAAAACCGCCTGGCTTCAAGGGAAGGTTTCTGGCGAGCAGTTGGTTATGTGAGCCCTAGCTCAGTTAATTTGCTTTCTGTATCCCTCTCAGCTAGCTGTGGGGGTCCTGAGGGCTGTCTTTCAGCTCCACTGCCCCTTTCTCCATCTGCTGAGGGAGGGGCCAGTGTACTGTGGAACATCGTTGCATTCTTTCCAAGGCATCGCAGTGGTTTATGGGTTTCCCATTTCTGTGCCCACCCGCCCTGAGTGCAGGAGAAATTCAGATTTTTCAGGAGGCTGTACAATTATGTAGGACCTTTGGGTCATATTAATTTGAGGGGGATGTGGCTACCTTTTTCCTTTTTAATTAAATAAATAAATAAATGAATAAATAAATGAATGATAGATAAATACATTTTTAGACTGGTCTCCTTGAAGCCCCAACTGGCCTGGAATTTATTATGTAGACCAATCTGCCCTCAATTTCACAGAGGTCTGTTTGTCTCTGTCTCTTTTTTTGAAATTTTTTTTATTTACTCATTTTTATTTCATGTGTATGAGCGTATTGTTTGTATGCATATAAGTGCACCTGTGTCATTGGCCCAAGGAGGTCAGAAGAGGGTGTTGGATCCCCTGGAACTGGAGCTATGGATAGTTGTTAGCTGCCATGTGGGTACTAGGAAACAAACCTGGGTCCTCTGCAAGAGCAGCCAGTGATCTTAACCACTGAGCCATCTCTCCAGCCCCTGCCCCTGCCTCTGCCTCCTGAATGAGTGGATTAAGGGTGCGTGCCACCATGCCCAGAAGTCTTTTGTTGTTTTTACTTTTTAAGAGAAGATCTCATGTATCCCACACTGGCCACGAGACAAGGGTCTTGAGCTCTAGATCCTCCTGTTTGTCTCTCTCTTCTGAGTACTAGGATTATAGTCCTGTTAAACAAGACCCAGTTTATGTAGAGCTAGGGATCAAACCCAGGGCCTCGTGCCTGCTAGGCGAGCCTTCACCACTGAGTAACAGTAGCTCCACAGCCTTGCTCGTTTCTTTGTCCTTAAAGAATTAAATCTTGGCTGAGTATCTGGTACTGCAGGGTTGCAGAGCGTCTTCAGTGTTTTTCAGACTTGGCTGATATTTTGATTCTGCAGTCAATGTTGACCATACTGCTTTAAGTGAATATGTAGTACAAAATTGCAGAAGTATATTTAAGACCATTTCAAAAATTGTTGGAAATACCGTCCTAATCTCAAGTCAAAATTCATTGAGTGATTTTTTTTTTTTAATGAAACTCAAGTCAGCATCTCAAATAGAAAAAAAATTTTTTTTGAGACAGAGTCTCATTAGGTAGTTCTGGCTAGCCTATAATTCATTATGTAGACCAGGGTGGCTTTGAACTCACAGACATCACCTGCCTCTGCATCCTGAGTGCTGGGACTAAGGTGTGTGTGTATGTGTGTGTGTGTGTGTGTGCCACATTCCGCTCGAGCAGCAATTTAAAACTCAAACGTTCTAATACAATAGCATAATGCAATCCGCAGACAGACTAATTTGATATTTTATCCCATGGAGTGGCAGTGGGGAAGTACGAAGTCTTTGTTTCTGTAATTAAACCATTCTGCTTTTCCGAGAGCAGAGAACTCCATATTCAGTAAAGACACCGCAGTTCATGACATACAACTGTCTGGAGTCTGAGCAGAGGTTTTCAGTCAGCATTGGGTGGTGATGAGCTGCATCAAAGGCGTGAGCGCTGCGTGCTGAGCACCCGGGCTGCATCAAAGGCGTGAGCGCCGCGTGCTGAGCACCCGGGCTGCATCAAAGGCGTGAGCGCCGCGTGCTGAGCACCCGGGCTGCATCAAAGGCGTGAGCACCGCGTGCTGAGCACCCAGGCTGCATCAAAGGTGAACAGAGCGATGAGGCCGCCCGGATGCCCGGCCTTCACTATGGATTTCACTTTGAACTGGGTTCTCACTGTGCTTTCAGAACATTTTACTTTTGCTCCCAGAGGTGCTGTTTGGGGACTGAGGATCTTCGAGCATGCTGCCAATCAAAGGTCTCCAGTCCCAGTGCCGTGGGAGTTAGAGCTAGGTATCCAAGGCCACCATCGCCCACCCCAGTCCCTTCTCACCTGAAATAGCTCTGGCTCTCTGGTTGGCCCACACATATATCACTTCCTAAGAGACAGCTCTGTGTTCCACCAGGCATGCAAGGGCACCAGGCGGAGGACAGGGGTCTGTAGTCACTGGAGTGTTTGGAGACTGCTGGAGGGCCCTGTGTGTGGTTGGATGCGATGGGGATGAATCAGGGAGATGGAGAAGCCCTAGTCTTTGCCCCCTCTCCTTTTTTCAAGGGTGATGGAAAGTTCCATAAAGGCTGTGTAATTAGGAGGGTGATATGTCTAGACCTAGGTGTCCAAGGAGTCACTCTGCATGCTGGAGAGAATGCTGTTGCTGGGAGATGGTGAGCCAAGGAGAAGACATACATAGTTTAAACCAAAGGAAGGGGACTCAGGGACAGGTCGGAGGCCTTTTAGTAGAAGCCTTTCCCTTCTGTTCATCTTCTCTGAGAACCTAGCAACCTCCACCACCACCACCACCACCTCCACCCCTGCCCCACCCCAGGAAGGTTCTGGCAAAAGACAATGAGAAAAACAGATGAATATTCTCAAGGGGCTCAGGGTATTTGGGTATAAGCAAAACCAGTTCTACCAAGTGTGGAAGTCCTGTGTGCTCCTCAAAGGAGTGGCTTTGTCTGGGGGGGTTGTGAATGGGCAGAACAGGGAGCCATAGTCTAGCAAACTCCCCCAAGGAAAGGGAAGTTGGCCCTGGAGCCGAAGAAAAGTGAGTTCTCTAGGCAGAGAGGGTAGGCTGGGCATTCTAGACGGGGGCACCATGTGTGCCAAGGCCACAGATGTGGGGGGCGGGGAAGGGAGTGGTGGGTGGGCAGGGGAGCCGGGACAGAGCCGTGGGGGAAGTGGTGTGGGTGGGGGGCTTTAGACCAAGAGCAGTGGGATGCCTGGCAAGAATTAATTTTTATTTTTAAAATATTTTGTTATTTTTTTTTTTTATTTTTAATGTATATGAGTATATTGCCTGCATGTATGTAAGTGCACTTGTGTGCTCCAGGGAACTGGAGTTATGTTAGCCACCATGTGGGTTCTGGGACTAGAACCCGGGTCCTCTGTAAGAGCAGCCAGTGCTCTTAACCACTGAACCATCTCTCCAGCCCCATGCATGACATGGCTTTAATTTATGAAAGATTGATGTCTACTTCTGCATGTGGTATATTACAGGGACCAAACCAAAGGACTAGGAAAGTGGACGAGGCATGTGAAATAATTGCTGTCAAACACTGGGTAAGCCAGGCATGGTGGTGGCAGGCTCTTAATAATACTATCACTCAGAAGGCAGAGGCAGGTAGATCTGTGTAAGATCAAGGCCAGGCTGTTCTTCATAGAAAGTCCCAGGACAGCTGGGGCTAAAGGGAGACCCTGTCTCAAAAAGATAATAACAACAATAACAACAGCAACAACAACAAAAACTATTGGGTTAAGAGGCAGCCTGGGCCTGAGTACAGAGAAGGATATCAGCCCAGGAGGACCACCACCACCCAGGCCTTCTGCCTGGAGCCCTGCTCCCATTCTGAGACTAAGGAAGAGGTTGGGGGTTTCCAAAGCAGCACTTGCTATGTTAAAGAAGTATACACGGAGACTTGGTGAGAGGACGGGCGCTCGAATGTGTGGGATGGAATTATGCAGAGCAGCACGGTGACGGAAAAATCCAGAAATTTGCATGGTCTTGAATCTTAGCACTAAGATGTATGTGTGTGGATAGAATTTCAGGCAACCATGGCAACCACTACTCAGGAGCTGATTGGCTCCCAGGGCTAATACAGAGTTAGGAGGCACATAAGGTCAGATTAGCCATGGTGAAGAATATTCATTGATCTATTGATTGGGACATTCATTAAGAAACTAGAAGAGTCACATGCTGGCAACAGGGCCAAACTGTTTCTAAAACACCGAGGGAGGAAGCCGGCCTCAAAAGGACCAGACTGAACTACAAATTCAGCTTGTCTGAAAGATTGTTTGCCCCCAAAGTCTTTATTTCTCCATTTTCCCAATACTCTCCAAAGGAAAACAATAAAATTCAGAGATTCTATAGGGCAACTATTATGATGTTCAACATTCAGTCAGAAATCTCTAGACACATTAAAGAGGGTTGTGGACTGAGCAGCTACAGGGTTCCCAGCCTCTTCAGGATGTAGATGGCTGTCGCCGGATGATCCAGCCGTTACAGTGAATCCCCATTGTCAAATTAAAAAAAATTAAGTTGGACCATGCTACCTACAATCTGAAGAAAACTAGTCTTAGAAACAACCTCAGAAATGGCAAGGATGACAGAGGCAACTAACAAAAGATTTAAAGTGACCATTAAAAGCCAGATGTGGTGGTACATACCCCTAATCCCAGCACTTAGGACAGGAGAATCACTAGTTCAAAGATATCCTGGACTACATAGCAACTTCTAGGCTAGCCTTGTCTACCCAATAAGACCTCTCAAAAAACCCCACCACCACCAAAAAAACATGAAATCAAAAGCAAACAAAAAATAGCAATTAGATGTACAACCAAGAAACCCAGGTAGGCACAGAACTCTGGGGTCCCCCATCTGTGGTGCTCTGTGTGCTATGGACGGCGCCTCTCTCCCCTGGTCTTCCAGTCCTTCCAGCTGAGAGGCAGGCCATTGCAATGGTTCTCAAGGGGGCAGTGTGTATATCCATGATCCCTGTCTGAGGGTTCTCTCCTGGACCTACAGGTTCAACACCCTGCCTTTCTTTTTTTTTTGGTCTTTTCGAGACAGGCTCTCCCTGTAGCCCCAGCTGTCCTGGAACTCACTCTGTAGACCAGGCTGGCCTTGAACTCACAAAGATCTGCCTGCCTCTGCCTCCCAAGTGCTAGGATTAAAGGCATGTGCCACCACGCCCGGCATCTTTTATCCACAGACTCCCATACCCATGTTGAGGGTTTCAAGATGTCCCTTCAAGAGCCCAGTTGGTGATACCACAATTCCTCACAGTGTGTGCTGAGACGTGTGAGTCCTGTACTGTGACCTGTCCCTAGTGTAGGCAGTCAGCATAGTTTTCCCTCCTCAGCTTTGGCATTGGATAGCTGTTTTTCTTCTCTTCTAGGATTGTGCCTGGGTCTGAGCCTGGGGACACAGCACACCCTGTGAACAAGGCCCAGGTAGCACCAGAGAAGCACAGACTAATGGCATACATAGCTGCTCCTTCTTCACCATCCTCTAAGCTGCTCAAGGGTTTATCTAAGCCTGCAGTCGGGTGCCAGGTGCCAGGGGTACTTGAGGGCAGGTAAAAGGGGTGAGAAGAGGGGCTGGAGAGATGGCCTAGCGGTTAAGAGCACCGACCGCATCTAACAGAGGACCCGGGTTCGATCCCCGGCACCCATATGGTGGCCGAGAAACGCCTGAAACTCCAATTCCAGGAGAACTCCAGTTCCAGGGAATCCGAGACCCTCTTCTGACCTCCCGGCATGCACAGACACTGTACACAAACCTGCATGCAGACAGTACATTCATACACATACAAAATAAATAAACTTAAAAAAAAAAGGGGTGAGAAGAGCAGTCTCAGGAGAGTCGTTGATGTGCTTTGTAACTCTGGGTGAGTTTCTGGAATTTTCCTGACCTCAGTTTCCCCAGGACTGCCTCTGGGGTTGTGGAAGGAATGAAGTGGGTGGCAGGAGGGTAGGGGGAGTCTGCCACCCAGGGCTAGGCGTGTGTGCAGTGAGCTGCAATCCAGGACCCAGGCCTGGATGTTTGTTACCCCACATGGTCGTACAAAGGAGCACAGACAAGGCAAGGGACATAACTCAAGGCCCGGAACCCTACTCAGGGAGGCTGTGTCCCCTGGGTCTTCTCATCCATGGGCAGAGATCTTCTTCTGCAGTTCGCCTGTCCCTCCTGCTTCTACCCATCGGTCTCTCTCCCTCTGGCAGAATATGTATAGATATATGTATATATATATATATATATGTATATATATATGTATATATATATACTTTAAATAGCTGTGGAAAGGCTAGAGAGATGGCTCAGTGGTTAAGGGCACTTGCTGCTCTGGCAGAGGACCAGAGTCTGTTCCTAGCACCCATACTGGGCAGCTCACAACAGCCTGTAACTCCAGGGGAATCTGGTCTCCTTGGATACTTGAGTGCAGTGTCTGTACACCCACCACAGATACATAAATAAAAATTTAAAAGAAATAGCTGTGTGATTGTCTCTTCCACCCCAGCAGAAGGAAGATTGTCCACATACTGACCGCTCTGTACTCAGCCCACCTGTCAACCCGGGATTGAAAGGGGAGACAGACACACAGGAAGAGACAGGGACAGAGAACCTGACAGAGGCCTTGTGTCTAGAGTGCAGACATAGGGTGTGGGCAGGGGTGTGAGGTGGTCCAGATGTGGGACTGGCATGGGGTCCAGATATCTTGGGCCGGGAACCATCTGGCCCTGTGGTGGGGTTAAGGACTTGGGCCCTTCTCCCCAGGGCGCTGGGACATCTCTGAAGGGCACTGCAGGCCTCCCGGCAGCCTGTGATTTGCATTTTCAGAAGAGCAGCTGCAGCTGTTCGCAGAGTGGATTTATAGCCCGGCTTCTTTGTTCAAGTCCCCAGAGCCATCTTCTTCTTGTTTATAGGATTCTGCTGTTAGGGATCAGCCAGGAGCTCATTATTTCTTCCTCACTCACTTCGTGACCTTGGGAAAGTCCCACTTCCCTGCAGGATGCAGGTGATGGCCTCCGCCTGCCCACTCCCCTGCCACCCAGCTGTCTCCAGGGACCCTGCTATCCCTTCCGAGGAACTTGCAGCGCTGGCGGGTCTCAGTGCTCTGGGCTGCCCTGTAGTGTATCTCTGGGGACATTTGCATGCAATTTGAATAGCAATTTTCTTCCCTTGATATTAGCTTTTGAAAAATACATTGGTGGAAACACCAAGCAGGCAGGTACTTAGCTTTAGGCCTCAGGTACAATTTGATGACATTTTTAGCCTTTTTATATATGTGTATACATATATGTGTGTGTGTGTGGTGTGGTATGGCGTGGTGTGTAGGTATGGTATGTAGGTGTGTAGTGTTATGGACCAATGATGCGCCCTAAGCCTTTGGGCCATGCTAGGCAAGTGCTTTATAAACTGAGCCCCTTTCCAGACGCTCTGTGGCACTTTTTTTTTTTTTTTTTTTGTCTTTTTTTCTAGACAAAAGGGTCCTCTCTGTAGCCCCAGACGTCCTGGAACTCGCTCTGTAGACAGGCTGGCCTGGAACTCAAAGTCCGCATGCCTATGCCTCCCAATTGCTGGGATTAAAGGCGTGCCAACAAACCCCGGAGTCTTATTTTTATTAATGTTTTTTTGGCTCTGTTCACTGTTTAATTTTGATTCGGGATTTCATTAAGTTATACAGACTGGCCTTGAACTCATGTAGTCCAGCCAGGCCTTTAACTTGGAATTCTCCTGCCTCAGCCTCCAGAGCATCTAAGATGGTACACCTGGGCCAGCAGACCTGGCTGTGGCTCACACATGACTCTCCTCTCCTCTCTGCCTAAGGTACATGGCTGTTGAGGACCCATCAGAGCCCTGGGTGGGAGGGCCTCTCTAGGTGATGTCTTCAATAATGCAGGCAGGAGACGTCCACTCAGCTCTCCACTGGGGGATACTTAAAGCCCAACATCCTTCCTGTCACCCAAAAGGGTCTTCCTACAATTTGGAGAAATATCTCCTCTGTTGTTAGGGTTTCTGGAGGAATCAGAGGAAGCTGGGCAGGAAGCTGATGCAGGAGGGGAGGTGGCTATGGGTGGTGTTTACTGCAGCAAGGAAGGCAGCCTTCCAGATGAGGCATCCCGCCTTGGCACTCTGGAAAGGAAGAGGACTGTGGTAAAGACATCATCAGCTGAGCCACCCATGCTTTTCTTTCCGGGTGGGTTATTTCTGCAAGCCGGACGCAGAGTGGCAATAGCGGAGTCCCTGTAATTATCCTTGTCACACACAAAGTCCGTGCTGGAAGTTGCACAAAAGGGTCATCCCGTGACACCCACTTGGTGACCCAAAGCTACTGTTCTTGCTCAGGGTCCCCTCGCTCCAGAGCTGGGAGCCGGAGCACACTGGACAGTGAGTCTCATCTCTCTTCCCCGCATGGATGGAAATGGGTAGTGTGAGGTTTGGTGTTTGTCAGCATGTGTTATTTGTGTATGCCTGTGTGTGTGTGTGTGTGTGTATTTCAGTGCTAGGGATTGAACTTGGGGCCTTGCACACGCTAGGTAAGGTCTCTGTTACTAAGCTATTTCCCCCAGCAGTATGGGCATTTGTTAATGGAATTGAGAGTGATATTCAGAAGCAATACCCATTTACCCATTCACACTGCTTCCTACTGCCACCTATTTAAGAAGTGCAGCCTCAGGCTAGCTATTCATGGGCAGCCTGGCATCCTTGAATGAATCGTTTGTGTGTGTGTGTGTGTGGGGTGTGCACCTGTTCCGGTGTGTGAGGGTGTTCACGTGTGTGTGTGTGGGGGGGGGGCTGTTGGTCTTCCTTAATTACTTAATTACTGCCTTATGTCTGAAGGCAGGGTCTCCCACTGAACCTGTTAGGCTAGGTTGGCCAGTGAGGCCCACAGGTCTGCCTGACTCTGCCTGCCCAGCTTTTTATATGGTGTCTGGGGATCCAAACTGAGCTCATCGCACTTCACCCACTGAGCCATCTTCCCAGCCTAAGGTTGAGTCTTTTCAGCAGAAGAGAAGTGGGAAGTGTTGGGGCTGGAGACATTTTTGTGGAGCTGTCTGCTGGTAAGAATGAGTCCTGTGTGTGTGGGTCTCGGCTGTGGTCCGTGTGGAGCAGGGCTTCTTCCTTAGGATGCTGAGGGACGGGCTTGGCCCCTGCCGCCTTCTTCCCTTTTATGTGCAGGTGGCTGGTGGTACTGAGCCAGCCTCAAATTCCACCCTGGACTCCCTTGGGACCCCAGGATGCTCATCAGGCTCTAGCCACAGACCTAGATGAAGTCCCTCCCCCACCTACCAGAGGAAAACAAAGGCCTGCCTGAACTAAATGAGTTTTTGTTAAGGGCCCCATTCCACGGGAGGCTGAATTCCCAGGTGAGATCTGCACTGCAGATGTTATGGACACACAAATCTCACCATTGGGAGTGGGTGGGTGGCACACAAATCGGATCACCAGGAGGCTAGCCTCCCTCCTCTGCTCGGTGCTGGCTGTTGATTAACTTCATGGAGGGCTCCCCTCCTGGTGCGTGAGGGCAGCTCCTGACCCGGATAAAGTCTCTACTAACCGCGTGACCTTTACAGAGCAGCAGGTCTGTGTCCCCTCTGGGTCCCTGAAATAATAAATCACCCAGGGCCGGTGAGAGACGAGGCCACATGAAGAGGCAGACCGAGGACAAAGACGGAGCAATAAATCTAACTTCTAGGGATTAGTCTTTTTTTTTTTTTTTTTGCTTGAAATGTAATTATGATCCAACAACAAACATCAACATCTGGAATTCTGATGTCTAAATCCCTGTCTGTTGTATTTAGAAATACAATATTAAGCAGCTCCCTTCCTTCCCTGCTTAGGGAGAAGGCAGCAAAGCCCAGCCAGAGAGGCAGAGAGGAAGGATGCATGCATTCTGCCTGCTGGATCCACAGGAGAGGGGACCCCAGGGAGAGGGCCATCCATCAGACCCCTGCTCTTCAGTGACAGTCCAAAAGACCCTTCAACCCACAGGGGCCTGGGAAAAGCTTTTCCCCAAACCAACCTGCGTGTGAAAAACTCGAAGAAGGAAGTCAGAATGACAAATATTTGTGCTTATATTTTTGTATTCAGTCTTGGGTTAAAATATGAGTTCTAGAACATGAGTTTGAAGATTATTGTTATTTTATTTTTCTCTGAAAGTTGTTTCTTAGGATCAGAAGCTCAGCTCATAGAGGGATCCCAGGGTCTTCGTTACCAACAGCTCCTTGTCAATGCTCCTTGCTGTGTATTTGAGAGCTCTCTCCTATTTTAAACTTCTAAAACCCTTTTCAGGGCCCCAAGGAGGTAGAAAACATTTCAGTCCTCTTCATCTTTCATTTCCTCTTCTTTTCTTTCCTTTCTCTCTCTCCCCTTCTCTCTCTCTCTCTCTCTCTCTCTCTCTCTCTCTCTCTCTCTCTTCACTAGGGACTGAACCCAGATCTTGCACATGGTTGTTTGAACCATAGCCTCAGACCTTTTTCTACAATTTATTTTGAGACAAAGTCTACCCTAAACTGCCCAGACTGGCCTTAAACTCAAACTCACTCTGGGATTCAGGTAGCCCTGGAACTTGGGATCTTCCTGTCTCAACCTCCTGAATAGTTGGGGTTATAGGCCTGCAGCACTAAGCCTAGTTCTCCCTCCTCCCAGATTCTTAAATGAACCCTTTGCAAAAGCCCAAGTCTGTCCCAGTTCCTTAAGTTAATGAACAACAACAACAACAACAACACAACAACAACAAAAATTAGTTTAACAAGACAAAAGCAGAACGATTAAAAAAGTTTCTTGAAACCCCCTGCTGAGCACTGTGTGCAACAGGCAGAAGATTCTTCTTGTGCCATGAGAAAGCACACCCCCCCGCCCCCCGCCTGAAAATCCTCTTGGGTGGGATTAAACCCCAGTAGTTAATTTTTTAACTTCTGACCTATTATTTTATTACCTAAATTTTCATGTTCTGTTTCCAGGGCCCAAAGACTAGCAAAGAGGCGCTCAGGTGTTTTGCAAACACTTAAACAGGACAAACAAAACACCCATCCAGTTTCAGAATTCACTGTGAGGATAGGCAGGCTGGGGATTAAGGAATAGCATCAGGTGTCCCGAGAATTCCACGGCTGCTGCCTTCAGACCAAGGCCCACAGACTTTTAATGGCCAGATGTTTATCTAGTCAGAATTCATTTTGATGTGCATTTTACAAACCACTGGTCAAGATATGACGAAAGTAGTTTAAGCCCCAGGGGGAAAAAATTTACTGAGGGCAGGAATCAAGCAGTTTGTAAATCCATAGGATTTTATGCCTTAGGGAGAGCAAATCCCTTTCTTCAGATAATGTAAATTGGGCAGAAGTCATAAGTAGGGAATTAAATATTGTTGTGATCCTTCTCCACCAGCCGCCAGCTCATGAAACCTCAGTCTTAGAGATGAGCTTGCCGTGGCTGCCTTCAGAGCAGTGCTGTGACAGGGCCCAGGGAGGCAGGTGCTCTTTGGGGTCAGTTGTTTTGTTCTTACTGGCTTAATAACCTTTTTCTTACTTGACATCTTTATTGAGAGCCAGCAAGGTGACCTCAGCCCCTCCATTCCCAGAAAACTCATTTGGGGGGCACCTGCGACTGTGCAAGAGCTGTTTCATGTTCTGTCTTATAGACGGGGCTGGAATGTTGGTACTGTGTGATTGTTTTATTTATTTTATACATTTTCCTTGGAATGTCTACCTGTGGCTGCTACCGTGGCTTGGCGTTCTATTGATTTACAGTAGTTATAAACAGTCCAAACTAGACATGTCTGTTAAATGACACCATAACATTATACAATTACAATTCTGTTATAAACGTGCTGACAGCTCAGAATAAAAGAATTCTATTTTCTGAGCATTTCCCCCACCCCCACTTCAGCAGTCCTTCCTGATACCTACCCTATGGTGACATAGGGAGTCACCAGCTTCATGGAAAGAGGACAGAAACCTAAGGTTCAGTCATGGAGTCACCTCAACACCTCCCAGACCCACTTTCTAGTAAATACTCCAAGCACGCTTTGGTATTGGTGCCCAGATGTAACATGTAACATGTATGAAGATTAACAAAATGGTTCCCCAGGTAACGGTACTTGCCAAACAGCCTGGAGACCCGAGTTCTATCCCCAGGACCTTCGTAGAGGTGGAAGGAGAGAACCGACTTCACAAGTGTGTTCTCTGACTTCCATACCCCATTATGGAAAATGTAGCTCATGCACATAAACAGATGGGGTAGTTTGAGTGGGGGATATCCCTATAGGCTAAGGTATTTGAATACTTAGTCTGCAGTTGGTAGTGCTGGTTGGGGAAGGCCATGGAACTGTTAGGGGTGGATTCTTGCTGGAGGAAGCAGTGGGCTTAGAGAATTCGTAACTTCATCCTATAACCAGTTCACTGTGCATTGCGTTTGTGATTGACTATGTGAACTCTCAGCCTCCTATTCCTGTGGCCACGCCTGCTGCTTCCTGCCATGCCTCTGCCATGATGGATTCTTACCTCTGGAACTGTAACTCAGAATAAACTCTTTCTTCCATCAGTTGCTTCTCATCATTGTGTTCTACCACAACACAAAAGTAACTAATACAGGTCTGGAGAGATGGCCTAGCGGTTAAGAGCGTCAACTGCTCTTGCAGAGGACCCAGGTTCGATCCCCAGCACCCACATGGCGGCTGAGAACCGTCTTTAACTCCAGTTCCAGGGGAATCTGAAACCCTCTTCTGACCTCCACGGCATTGCACGACATGGATGCACAAACTTACATGCAGAAGTACATTTATACACATAGAAAATAAATAAATAAAATTTAAAAAGTAACTAATACAACACACTAAAAAGTCTATAAAAATTTACGAACAGGCAAATATGTTTGAAGCTGAGTCTAGGGGCTTCTCTGGAGACTAAGGATAGAGATTCAAAAGTTCAGGGCTTTTCTTAGTGAGAGCCTGTCTCAAAATAAAAAGTAGGTTTTGGATGCAGTTCAGTTGGCAGAGCCTAGCAGGGGCAAGGCTCTGTAGTCAGTACCCAGTGCCACATGGAAACAGAAAATGGAGGCTCATGGCAGTCATCCTAGCATATGGGAGGAAGAAGCGGGAGGGTCAAGAAGTTCAAGGTCATCCCTTGGCTACGTAGTGAGTCTGAAGTCATCCTTGGACACATGAGATCCTGCCTCAAAAATAAATTAAATCAACATTAAAAAAGAAAATAACTTGAAGCAGAGGCAGAAAAATCAGGAATTCCAGGTCAGCCTGGCTTACGAAACGAGATCCTGTATCACGAACAAAAGAACCGAGTGAGGCAGCTCAGGCTCAGAAGCTTCTTCTCTCCCAGTTTTGGACCCTAGCAACTTATCTCTTATGTTTAACTTAGAGCATAAGTGGAAGCCAGGAGAGACACACAAGACATTAAAGGAAAGGGATATTAGATTCTAGGTAAAAGGAAAGTAGAGAGGCAGAATACCAAAGTGGCAGATGGGTATAAGCAGGGAGGGGCACTAGGTGTGTGTGTGGGGGGGGTGTATGGATAAGATGGTGGAGGAGGGCGGCCAGAGAAAGGGGCTATGGCAAGCATGTGGAAGCCTGCCACCTCACAACCCAACTTAAAACAAAATCAGGAGCAAAACACACGGGGAAAGAAAGAAGAGAGGAGAATCCTGGGAGTTCAAGAATTGAGCAGGAGCCGGGCCTGGTGGTGCACGCCTTTAATCCTAGCACTTGGGAGGCAGAGGCAGGTGGATCTTTGTGAGTTCAAGGCCAGCCTGGTCCACAGAGAGAGTTCCAGGCCAGCTGGGGCTACAGGGAGACCTTTCTATAGAGACTTTCCTGTCTCGAAAAGACCAAAGGAAAGGGGGTAGGGAGTGGGTGAATCAAAACTAAGGATATATAAAAAAAGCCTTGAGGCGTGGTGGCACACGCCTTTAATCCTAGCACTTGGGAGGCAGAGGCAGGTGGATCTTTGTGAGTTCAAGGCCAGCCTGGTCTACAGAGTGAGTCTAGGACAGCTGGGGCTACAGGGAGACCCTGTCTCAAAAAGACAAAAAACAAACAAACAAAAAAAGCCTTGAGGAAACCCACCATTTAGTAGGTTAATTTCAAACTATAGCTTAAAAAAAAAGATGTACATAAGGAATTACCCTAAGTGGTTAATTGTTACTTCTAGAAGACATGGGTTATTAAATGAAAATCCCAATACAAGGCATGGGAAACCTCCCAAGAGTTATTGGACAGGAAGGCCCTAAAGGTCTCCAAAATAATACAGGCTATTGGTATTGCTTCTGGTTGCTAACCCTTAACTTCATGGTAAGACACTATTGCTGAAGATATTACATATTGATGCAGTGCCCAGAGAAATCGATTTCAAATGGAACAGGACACTCCTTCCCTATTGGTGGGCTTTCACAGTGCAGGAAGGTGCTGTGCAGGCTGCTTGGCAGAGAAAAGAGCTCTATGCCCTTCCCCAGCAAAGTGTCCTCTATGCTCCAATTTGGACTTACCACACCAGTTGTGTCCACTAAGTGCAAGAGGGGAATGGAGGTTATTGGTAACTGACCACTTCTGATTAAATATGAGTCTTCACAGGTGGGAACTTCACACCCATGCTGTAATCCTGGAGAAGAACACATGGGTGGGGATGTCACAGGCTCTAGGGCAGAACCTACTATTGTTGTTTAGCTAAATGATCGTGCTGTCAAATTTCCTTCTAAATATCTATGTTTATAGCCATAGACCTGGGCTGTGCTCAGTCTTGGTCACAGAAGTTTATTTTTTCAGTAGGCAGAAGGCAATGGATAGGTATATGACTGGTTAGAGGGATGAGAATAGAAGACTGGAAGCCCAGCCCTAAAGGAGACCTCTCTACCCCCCCCCCATATTAGTCACTTTTCTATTGCTGTGATAAAGCACCATGACCAAGGAACTTATAAAAGGAAGAGTTTATTTGAGCTTACGATTGAAGGTTCCAGGGAATTAGAGTCCATTGTAGCAGGAGGCATGGCGGCTGGAGACTGGAGCAGCGAACCGAAGGTCACATCTCACAATGAGCACAGGAAGCAGAGAGAGGGCGACTGGAGACCACGAGGCTTGTTAAACTCACTAAGCCTGCCCCCAGTGACACACTTCCTCCAGCTTGGCCACACACCCCAAGACCTCCAAAAACAGCACCACCAACTGGAGACAAACCTCTGAATACCTAGAGCTATGGGGGACACTCATTCAAACCACCACACCCCCCCAAGGCTCAGGGAACATTGAGGAAGAGGAGGTGGAAGGATATAAAAGCTGGAAGTGGGAATGAGTGCTATGAAATGCTGACTTGGAGACACAACATGGCTACCAAACTCACAAACTGCCAGCAGCTATCATTACCTGCACAAGACTGTGTAAGATCAAGCCAACCCAAATTCCAGCGTAGATAAGGTAGATGACCTCCAGGTCCCACCCCACCAAAGAGCCGTTGGCAGCAGATATTGGCTGAGGGAAAGAGGACCATTTTTGTGGATGTGACTTCTGGTAGGTTTCTGCTGTGGATAAACCCATAACCTTGAGCACACATTGGCAGCACTAAATAGACAGTGGATTAAAGAATACCACCAAAGCCCCATGCAACCATAAACATAACCACCACCACCACCATCACCATCACCATCACCATCACCATTCAACCCTCATCACCACCACCACCTCCACCACTGTTCAACCCTCACTACCACCACCACCACCACCACCACCACCACCATTCAACCCTAACTACTACCACAACCACCATTCAAAACTCACTACCACTACCACCAGCATCATTCTACTTGCACCATCACCACCCCCACAACTACCATTCAATCCTCACTACCACCAACAACATTCAACCTACACTACCACCACCAGCACCACAATTCAGCCCTCACAACTACTACCACAACTATCCAACCATCATTACCACCACCATTATTCAACCCTCACTACCACCACCACCATTAAATTCACACTAATACCACCACCATTTAACCCTCACCACCAACACCATCACCACCACTATTCAACCCTCACCATAACCACCAAAATTCAACCCTCACTACAACCACCACAATTCAACCCTCACTACAACCACCACAATTCAACCCTCACTACAACCACCACAATTCAACCCTCACTAAGAGCCCCACCACTAGTCAACCCTCACTACCACCATCACCACCATTCAAATCTCACTACAACCACCATAATTCAACCCTCACTACCACCATCACCACCATTCAACCCTCACTACAACCACCACAATTCAACCCTCACTACAACCACAATTCAACCCTCACTAAGACCCCCACCACTAGTCAACCCTCACTAAGACCCCCACTACTAGTCAACCCTCACTATAACCACCACAATTCAACCTTCACTACAACCACCACAATTCAACCCTCACTACAACCACCACAATTCAACCGTCACTAAGACACCCACCACCATTCAACTCTCACTATAACCATCACCATTCAACCCTCATTACCACCATCACCACCATACAACTCTCATTACCCCCACCCAGAAGCATTCAACTCTTACTACCACCACCACCACCACTACCACCACCACCACCACCACCACCGTTCAACCCTCACTACCACTACCATCATTCAACCCTCAATACAAGTACCACAGTTCAACTCTCAGTACCACCACCACCACCACCATCAGCATTTAACTTTCACTACCACCAGTAACATTCAACCTTCACCACTAACACCAACACCATTCAACTCTCCCCACCACCACCATTACTATTCAACCTTCACTACCACCAACACCAACATTCAACTCTCACTATCACCACCACCACCATTCAACCCTCATCAACAGCCACCACCACCATTCAACCCTAACTGCTACCACAACCATTCAACTCTAGGTACCATCCCCACCACCACCACCACCACCACCACCAAACTCTCACTACCACCAAAACCATTCAACACACACCACCACTACCACCACCATTCAACCCTCATTACCACCACCATCAGGATTCAGTACGCACTACCACCACCATTATTCATCCCTCACCTTCCCCACCACCACCATTCAGTTCTCACTACCACCATTCAACTCTCGATACCACCACCACAACCATTCAACTCTCACAACCACAAGAACCATTCAACCCTCATCACCTCCCCACCACCATTCAACACTCTCCACTACCACCATCATCATTCAACCTTTACTACAACCACCACCATTCAACACTCGCTACTACCACCACCAGCTTCAGTGCTGCCACTACCACCACCACAAAAACAAATAATTAAAAGAGAGAATTTTCATTCTCTCTTGCATTAGCAGTTGCCATGCACCTTTCTTTATAAATAAAGTTTTACTGAGATAGCCACATTTATTGCTTCTGTCTTCTGCAGGGCTATTTTGGGTTAAAATAGCAAATTAGTGTGTTCTATATATGGTTGATTTTATGATGCGGTGAAAGCAACAAACATTTGTTAGAAATCAGGCCTAAACATATTTTGGAATTAACATACAGTTTATTTTCAGTTATAATTTTGGTATGTGTGATCTATATAGATATATTTTGGAGCAATACAAATTGGAGGGAACCACAACAACAAAAGGACTGTGTCAAAGAACTGACTGAAACTGTAAACTTCCCCAAACAATAAATCTCTGCATAGAAAAACTTTAAAAGACTGAGAAAAAGGTGTAAGACATGTATGGCAGAATGCATGAATTCAGGTGGGGTGGGGGGCATGGAGAGGGGAATGAATCTAAATTGGAGTGAGAAATGTATGAAATGCACAAAACTTAAATAAAATATTTTAAAAAGAAAATATGGGACAATTAAAATACTCAGCCATCAAAAATAATAAATTTAAGCTGGATGTTGTAGCACATGTCTTTAATATTAGTATTTGGGAAGCTGAGTCAGACAGAGTTCTGAGAGTCTGAGCCCATCCTAATATACATAGCAAGTTCCAGGATAGTCAGGGTTGAATAGAAAAACCCTCTCAATCCTTAAGAGACTCAAAATGAGCTTGCCATCTGACCCAGCCATACCACTCCTGGGTATATACCCACAAGACTCATCCTACTGCAGAGATACATGCACAGCCATGTTTATTGTAGCTCTCTTCACAATAGTGAAGAGCTGGAACCAACCCAAGTACCCCTCAACTGATGAGTGGATAGAGAAAATGTGGTACATCTACACAATGGAGTTCTATGTAGCAGTAAAGAAAGATGACATCATGAACTTTGCAGGTAAATGGATGGAACTCAAAGATATTATGTTGAGTGAAGTATCCCATCCCAGAAAAACCAATGACGAATGGTATCTCTCATCTGTGGATGCTAGCACCAAGTACCTAGTTATAAGGCAAAATAACTGTTAATGTAATGTTCCTCCGGATCTGAAAACAAATGTGCTCTTTTATTGTGAATCCCTTAACAGGTTCTAGAGTTAAGCTACCATTTATTTTCAGATTTAAGCAATTTTGGTAACTGGGTGGAGGGTTTCTATGCACAAAATCAAAAGAATGAGGGGAAAAATAAAACTAGTTTGTCATGACATTGTGTCTAACCACTGTGTCTATCTTATGGGAGGGCTTCTTAGTATTTCCTATACAAGGCTGCTCGATCTTTTGTCCAAGGCTTTTCTAAAATTTTATACAGTAGTTGAAAGTATCAGACTGGTGTAACTTAGCCTTTCTGGATGCTTAACAACCATACTTAAGGCCCATGCCAATTTGGCCCAGGGACTTAAGGGATAACTTTGCTCCTTGCCCTCAACGATCAACTAAGTCCCAGGGGACTTTGCATGGGGGCTTCTCTTGAAATGTCCTGCAAATGTGAGGCACCAGTCTTCCTATGCAGGGAGGTCATAGAGATCCACTAATGGGACTTCAGGCAGTGTTCAGTCTATAAAGAGGAAAGTCTGCTCATGCTTCAAAAAAGGAAGCCTGGTCTAGCAGGACCTGACTTTGTCTGCAAATAGATGGAATTGGTAAATGAAAAGCCAAAAGGAGCCAGGGGCTCCCCCCAACCCCCACAAAACTGAAGACCAGATCCTCAACTGACCTTGAGAAAACAAAAACCTTGGTTAATTTGAGCAAACGGTGTGGCCTTAAGCATCCAAAAGGAAAGTATAACCAGAAATAAATAATTAGTAAGGCCTGAGAAATTGTATTTCAGGTATAAAACTTGAGATCTTAGTAAAAAAGACAAAAAGTAAAAAAAAAAAAAAAAGAGCATAGTTGTTTTGCTTGTCTTACTGGCAAGTGCAGCTACCCTGAGGCTGCCACTGCTTTTGCCATCCTTGAAAAACATGAGACACAGCTTTTCAACCTTCCAATATGGACTGAAGACTCATGTCTCTCCAAGAATCCTACAAACCTTCAGTGCCAGATAGGGACTGCTGAGGCATCCAGTTTGTGGACTGAGCTACTACTGGGGTTTCAGCCTCTTCAGAGTATTGATTGCCATTATTAGACTACCCAGGTTGTATCACGGAGACCAATACAGGAGGATCAAGCCAGGATGTGGTGCTTACTGGACCTCATTTGATGACTGTGGGAAGGGAAAACCCCAGTGTGGAGTACAAGGGCAGGACTGATGGTTGTTGGGGCTTGCCAAGGAGGAGCTTTCAAACATGACATCTTTCAGCCTAATTAAAAAAAAAAAAAGAAAGAAAGAAATCATAAGCTGAAGATGCTAAAAGATGTATGTGGCATGCATATATGCATATTTTGGAGTAATGCAGATTGGAAGGAATAACAACACCAACAATAAAAAGACTGGGTCAAAGAATTGACTGAAATGGTGAACTTCTGCTCAAAACAGTAAACTTCTGCATCGAAAATTTTTAAAAGACACTGAGAAAAAGATGAAAAACATGTTTGGGAGAATGCATGAACTCTGGTGGAGTTGGGGTGACAAGGAACAAGGAATGGGTCTAGACTTAACTGGAAATTTTGTATGAAATGCACAAAGCTTCAATAAAAATTGGCTTAAAAAATAAAGTAACACAACTAAAAAATAGAAAAAGAAAAACCCTCTCTTTCATTATCTTTCATCCATCTATCTATCTATGAAAAAATATGGACTTCACAGGTAAAAATATGGAATGAGAAGCAATTATCCTGAATGAGGTTACCCAAACCACCAAAGACAAAGGCGGCATATTCTCTCTCATAAGTGAATGCTACCTTTGAACTTTTAGATATGTGTGCTTCAAATTGAATATCCATAGTGTTCCTCTGGAAGAGCAATGAGTGCTTTTAAACACTACATACTCGCTTACACCTATGATCTTATTATTTATGATGAATTAAATCTATTTATACTTTTATATATTACCAGCCATTTTATGTATTTTTGTTCAGAAACTATTTATATTGTTTCATGTGATTTGGTTCCTTCTAAAATTGATAAGAAAAGACAATGTTTAAGTAATTGGCAGTTAGAAAAATGCCAAAAAAAGAGAGAAAAATGTCAAATAGCTGGGTATGGTGGCGCACGCCTTTAATCCTAGCACTTGGGAGGCAGAGGCAGGCAGATCTTTGTGAGTTTAAGGCCAGCCTGGTCTACAGAGTGAGTTCCAGGACAGCTGGGGCTACAGGGAGACCCCATCTTGAAAATACAAAAAAAAAAAAAAAAGAAAAAAGCCAAATAAATTTTGGTCAGGTTTTAGAGTAGATACTTTCATAAAATTACATCAGAATTTTATAACTTTCATTACTTAGTATAAGTTTCATAAACTGATATTTCCTTATCTACTACAATTGATGTAACTTGATAATAAGTCTACAATGTCTGATTTTGCTTATATGCATTAAAAATATTGTATATGTAGGGAATATCCATAATACATTTTATCAAAGTCTTAAAAAAATCTGAGATTATAATGAAACTTACCTAAACTAAATTAAAAATGATAAATAAGTAAATTTCAGTTTTGCATCTTTTTACATTATTAATATGAGGTGAATTTCCTCTCCTGATCCTGGGTAGCGGGTGTGCAGTGACCTGCAGCTCCCTCAAAGCCCGTGATCATCCTATGCTGTCAGGATTAGCGGTAACCTGTGTTGTGTTTTCCCGTCCAATCATGTTATACAACTATCCATCTAGGTCTCTATTCTATCTATACCAGATTTTCCCTTTAATGTCATATGATGTGCCCTGGGCTTGGTTGTACATATTTTGAGGATTTATAGCAATTCTAGGAACTACCAAAGGTACTATTGCTATGGTGGAGACATGACTGGGGGAAGGAGGTGCCACAAGGGATAGTCTCTTCCAGATCCCAGGTAGTGCTTCTGGGACTGGTGGGCCTACTCTTCAGGTTGTACACACTGTAATTAATAATAATAATTAATAATAATAAATCTGTTTATAGCTGAGCATTGTGGCTTCTCTGGAGGCAGAGACATGAAGATCTGGCCAACGTAGTAGGAGCTTAATCCAAATAAAAAGTCGGATGTGCTTGTAATTCAGTGGGTAGAGCACATGACTCGCATGAACAAGGCCCTGTGTTCAGTCCCCAGCATTAGGGTAAAACCAGGCATTGTGGCCCATATCTGTAATACTAGCACTCAGAAGGCAGACAGAGGAGGATCAGAGGTCCAAAGTCATTTTTTGCTGATAGTGAGTTTGAAGCCATGCTGCAATACATGAGACCCTGTCTCAAAAGCTTGGGGTGAAGCTCAGTAATAGACCACATACTGCTCATGAATCAGGCCTAAGGAATCTGTTTGAGAACCAGGATAAGGCAGCAGAAGAAGACAGCCCTGGTGATCACACGAAAAGGAAGGACCTTGCTTTCCCTGTACATTTGCATTTTTTTCAGTAATAGTCACATTGTTCACTGTTTTCCCAAGAGACCTACAGTTGTTCCAAGATGACAGCCACAGTAACTCTGGGGGATAGCCCACCCCCCTCCATCTACCCGTTCTTCATCCTACTCCCACACACACATGGTGGGGGGGGGCAGTATTTTTCTCAAAGATACTGAAAGAGTGAAGGAAGAAAACCTGTTCGTGGGCATAGCAATTTAGAGATGAACGTTTCTGTCAGAAAACCCACCTCAGTATTCCACAGAGAGCTGTCAAAGGCAGAGCCCATACATGTCTTTTCTCAGAAAGCATTAAAGCATGAATAAGGAAACACTGGCAGAGGATTTGTGGGTGGCAAAGGAATTCATCAGGAGAGACCAAAGAAAAATGACTCCAGTGTCCTGGTCACTGCAGTGTCAGGCAGTCATGGAAGCACTGCCTACTGTGAGACCAGGACGGTGGTGCTTTTATTTGGGAGACCTCTGACAAGCTCCCATCAAGCTAAAAGAGGAGGGTCCTTCCTGATTCCAGGACATATCAGAGAGCAAAGGACCCGCCTTCAGGATGGATCAGAGAGTAAAGTACCCACCTCCAGGATGGATCAGAGAGCAAAGGACCCACCTCCAGGATGGATCAGAGAGTAAAGGACCCACCTCCATGATGGATCAGAGAGCAAAGGACCCACCTCCAGGATGGATCAGAGAGTAAAGGACCCACCTCCAGGATGGATCAGAGAGCAAAGGACCCACCTCCAGGATGGATCAGAGAGTAAAGGACCCACCTCCAGGATGGATCAGAGAGCAAAGGACCCACCTCCAGGATGGATCAGAGAGTAAAGGACCCACCTCCAGGATGGATCAGAGAGCAAAGGACCCACCTCCAGGATGGATCAGAGAGTAAAGGACCCACCTCCAGGATGGATCAGAGAGCAAAAGACCCACCTCCAGGATGGATCAGAGAGCAAAAGACCCACCTCCAGGATGGATCAGAGAGGAAAAGACCCACCTCCAGGATGGATCAGAGACCAAAGGACCTGCCTCCAGGATGGATCAGAGAGCAAAAGACCCACCTCCAGTATGGATCAGAGAACAAAGGACCTGCCTCCAGGATGTATCAGAGAGCAAAGGACCTATCTCCAGGACTGATTAGAGAATAAAGGACCCACCTCCAGGATGCATCAGAGAGAAAAGGACCTAACTCCAGGATGGATCAGAGAGAGAAAAAAACAGAATCAATAGAACAAATATCTATCTATCTATCTATCTATCTATCTATCTATCTATCTACCTATCTATCTACATATATATGTAAAGAGATCTATGTCCTGTTACCTCCAGAAAGATCTCATTGTTGGAGTCCTCTATGGGACTGATAGTGTTTGGTGGGGATTTTTTATTTGCTTTTCCCATATTATTTTGTTGATTTTTCTTTGTACTTTTGGTATGTGGATTTGATTTCTTTTGTTTGTAATCTGATGTGAAATTCAAGTGTTTCTTCTTGCAAAAAATTATTATTGAGTGTTAAAAAAAAGGAGGGTCCTTTGTTGATATTTGATTCCAGTAGGGGCTGAGTTGACAGGTCAGCAGGTCTGTGATCCAAGTTTTCTTTAATTGGATTAGTAGGGGTGAGTCATGCCTTTCTTATATTTAAGGTATGGTGGGAAAGAAGTCAGTTTTTCTGCAAGGTGTTATTAGAGATGCTTCCTGGACTCTCCCCATGTGGGGACAGCTCCTATGAGGGAATTGTTCCGTTTTCAGCTTCTCAGTTATGGCCATTTCTCACTCCTAGGACTCAGAAGTGTTTGAATTTGATGCTTGATAAATTTGCAAAGCAGATGTTGTTTCTAATGTCTGTAACCCCAATATTGCTAAAATTCTTTCTTGGAGGAATGAGCTCATGTGATGTCCTGCCCCTCCCCCAACAGTGGTCCCAAATGCAAAGTGAGGCAGCCTCCCCAAACCACAGTTTGGAAGATTCTAGTGAGTTTAAGTGGGCTTTCTTACGGGGTAAATGGGTGAGGGGGTTACTCACAGGAATGTCCACGCTCCCCTTCCTCACAGCTGTATGGGACAATTCCCTTCCAGGCATGGACCCTGCGACTTCTGCTCAAGCTTAGAAAGGGCAGAAGAGTTCCACCTTCTGGTGTTCTCTGTTTATAAACCCTTTGCCCCTCCCTCTTATGCAGCTAAGGGTGGTTGGCTGGTTGGGAGGGGCAGCTGACCTCTCTGGCTCCTCCTTTTCCTTCGGAAGCCCAACAGTCAAGTTTATAGTCCTGGGTAGGCAGGTGCCCCTAAGTGTGGGAAGGCATGTGATGTCCAAGATCTTTCTTAAAGGAGAACCGTCCATGCCACACCCAGAAGTTGGAGAAATTAGAGACAGAAGAATCATGAGTTCCAGACCAGCCTGGGCTATGCAACAAGACTGCAGTCAATTCAATTACCTCAGGCTTCAGATTTTCTGTGTTTAACTTGAGGCACAAATGTAAGCCAAGAAGGTAGTCAGGGGCTGTAGTGGGGAGGAAATGTGGTAAGAGAAAGGTTAGTAGATGATAGGTACGGTCAAAGTAGAGAGGAAGAATCTGAAGAGGGCAAAAGCCTGAAATAGGAAGGGGTGTGAGAATTTGTGGGGAATCAGGTGTTAAGGAGAAAACTAAAGCCATATGGGAGATTACTATCTCACAACCCAACTTTAAAAAATTTGGAATTTGAACATCTTTTCCGTGGGTTGTTTGGGCTGTTTGGGGAGGTTTAGGAGGTGTGGTGGCCTTGCTGGATGAAATATGACCTTTAGGACCAGCTTTGAGTGTTCATACGCTGGCCTGCTTGGAGTTTGCTCTCTGTTATTTCTGAGGTTCCGGCTCCTGGCGCCAATGCCCAGGGCTTTGCTGTGCCCCCACATCCTGATGGACTCATCTCTCTGGAGTTGCGAGCCCAGATATACTCTCTTTCTGTACGTTGCCTTTGGTCATTGTGCTGTACCACAGCACCAGAAAAGGAACCAATACACTGGGTGAACCAAAACTAAGGATATGTAAAAAAGCCTTATACAAATCCACTAGTTAGGAAGCTAATTTCAAACTATGATTAAAAAAAAAAAATGTTGGAACTGAATTACCCCGAATCATTAGATGATATTACTGTGAGATGATGTGGGTTAAAAATGGAAATCCAAGTCCAAGAGGTATGTCTCTATGAGTTCCTGGTCAAGGAGACCACAGAGTTCTTTAAATAGCCACTGTGCTTGGATATCCAGCATAGCTACATGGTAAGACCATATCACTGAGGACACCACACACTGTTTACAGGACAGAGAAAAATCCATCTCAACTGACCAGGAGACCCCCTGCTGCTTAGCTTAATTGTGTTAGATGGTGCTGTGCAGGTTGCCGTGGTGGTGGTGGTGGGGTGAGATGAGGCAGCCGATGCCCAGACCCCACCACTTACTGGGAAGTTATTGGCAGGGGACATGCTGGGTGGACTGGCAATCATTCTTTTTGGAGCATGAGGCTTTTAACAGATTTCTCATGTTCCTGTGGAAGACCGCACACCCATGTGCCTATCGGCACCATAAAACGAGAATATCAAAAACACCCCTCCAAATCAACACTATCACCATCACTACCAACACCAAATATGTTAAAAGAGAGTTTAAGTTTCAGACGGTTCTCAGCCGCGATGTGGGTTCTGGGGATTGAACCCGGGTCCTCTGTAAGAGCGGTTACCTCCGCGGCATTGCACGACACGGGTGCACACACCTGCATGCAGACAGTACATTCATACACATACTGAAATAAATAAAAATTTAAAAAAAAGAGAGTTTAAGTTCTTTTTTAAAGTTGGCTTGTTGCTATGCAGCAATTTTTCTCTGAACTAAAGCAGCCCATTTTGGAGGGAAGCTCACTAAGAGGATGTTCTAAAGGAAGGTAAACTTCAGGGTGTTCTAACAGACCTGAAACATTCCATTCTGCAGAAAAGCTCATTAACATCAGGAAGTAAACAATTTAGTGGCTTTGGAAGTCCCTGATATTGACCAGATTCCTTAGGCTCCTTCCTCCATGAGCCTTTATAAGTCCTAAGGGTAGGTGAGAGTTACACTTGTAATTCAGACTGGCTGAACTACCTGGAAGAGGCAGACACCAGGCAAACTACCCTGAAGAGACAAAGAGTGAGCTATCTGGAAAGGACACTCCAACCTTTGGGCTGCCGGTGGGCTGCTCAGTGAACTCCAGGTTCTAGCATCCATGAACTGTTCCCATGCTGGATGGATTTTTGATTATGAAGCTGTCTTTGAATCATTTCTGTTCCTGTAGGAAGCCCTCCTCTATACTCCTGGAAGAAACCCCATTGGTTCACCAGGTTGGACTTCTGTCTGTCATCAGTTCCCTATTTGTGGTGAATAGATTTTTGTTCATGTTTCCCCAGGAATAGTGGCACATAACACTTGTATGTTCTTTATGAATAAAGTTTTATTAGAACAGCTGCACTTACTTGCTAAGGTCTTAAGTGCTACGACAGAGACTTAGTGTGGTTTTTTTTTTACATTTTTTAAAATTTTATTTATTTTTTTATGTGTATGAATGTACTGTCTGCATGTAGGTTGGTGCACCCATGTCGTGCAATGCCACGGAGGTCAGAAGAGGGCATTGGATTCCCCTGGAACTGGAGTTAAAGACGGTTCTCAGCCACCATGTGGGTACTGGGGATTGAACCCAGGTCCTCTGCAAGAGCAGTTGGTGCTCTTAACCACTAGGCCATCTCTCCAGCCCCAACTTAATGCGTTTTGTATACGGTTGATTTTATGGTTGTAAAGTTGTAACCCACCTAAGTCAGGGACTTCAGGAGGCCAACTGAGGAAGAAGTTCCGAGAAACAATTATCTTAGACCGCATTCCTGAAACCCAAGAAATGTTGCTGCAACATCCTGCAGTCATGCCTCACCAGAGATCAGACCCAGGCCTCAGTCTCTCTTGAGATGCTTCTACCGATAGCAGCCACAGACCCACCCACACCCATTCCCCAATCTTTCTGCCCCCACTTCCTCGTTAACTCACTCCCTTGTGTGCCTGGGTATAAAACTGCCATTTTGAGGTCATTCTAACGCTGGTCATCCTAATCCCGACACAGGCAGGCCAGCCGCCATGCCTGAAATAAATCCGAGTTGCTTTTCATCAGAGTCCTGACATTTTCTCCTCCTTGAGCCGGGTCTCCCCTCAAAACGAACCTAACAATAGTGAGGCAAAAGCAAGGAACATCCGATAGGAACCATGCTTTAAATTTCAACTTTTTCTTTTTCCAACTTAGCAATAGGTGGGGAATTTTCTCTCCTGATACTTCGTGGGGGAAATGCAGTGACCTTCAGCTCCCTCAGAGCTGTGTGATCACAAGAATAATCAACACCTCCTGTGCTGCTGGGGTGTGGGATATTGTGTTTTGTGTTTTTTCCATCCCATCCTACATACAAGGAAGCCTTGTGAGGAAGAGGATCAGGACATGCTGACAGACAATGCTATCAGGAGTCCACACTGAGCAGGTTTGCGGAGGTGACAGGTCTCACCGAGGAAGCAATAACACATAAATTATCAAGCTGGGACAGGTCTGAGGGTCAGGAAGTGTTATTATCAGTTATGCAGAGCAAGGCACATGAGCATGGTGGTAGGAACTTTTAATCCCAGCACTTGCCTCTATATAGAGGCAGGTGGATCTGTGTGAGACTGAGACCAGCCTGGTTTACATAGTGAGTTTCAGGCCAGCTAGGGCTATAGGGAAACCCTGTCTCAAAACCCTCCTCCCAAAACTATGTCAGGCTAGGGGACCTCAACCAGCACTGTTCATGGTAAAACTGAGGTGTGGTTGTGTTTCTGAACCATAGGACTGAAAGCGAGCAATGAAAGCCATAGTGAGGCAGAAAGCAGGACAGAAAGGCCACAGGATGTTGGCAGGAGGGAGTTCAGGAGACAGAGGTCAGACGAGAATGAGCAAGCATCTGAGGTGATTATAGGATGTGAGGGGAGTGAGGGGCAGTGTTTCCTGGAGTGGTAAATCTGAGAGAGAGAGAGAGAGAGAGAGAGAGAGAGAGAGAGAGAGAGAGAGAGAGAGAATTATACAGTGTCAACACACATCTGGAGGTCGGAGGTTGACATCAAGTGTTTCCCTGATGTTATAAACATTTATAAGAGACATGTCAGTTCTATGACACCATACATTCTACAGTTACAGTTCTAAGTGTGTGGACATTTCACTATAAACAAAGTCTGCTTTCTGTGCATTTTACCACAACCCCACTACCATTTTTCCCTGCTGCCTACCTCCTGATGTCTCAGGAAGCCATCGGCTTTCTGGAAAGAAGGCAGATGACTAAATGTCAGTCATGGGATGGCCACACAACTCCAAGCCCTGCTTCCCTGAAAATATCTCTTGCTTCATTTTTGCTGCCCAGAAGCAACACATACCTTTAAAAGTACTTTTGAGAGGCAGCAAGATGGCTCTGCCAGGAAAGATGCTTGGTGCCTAGGTGTGGAGATCCAAGTTTCATCCCTGGAACCCACGTAAAGGTGGAAAGAGAAAACTGCCTTTACACGTGATCCTCTGACATCCACAAGCATGCAGCGACAAATACACACACTTCACGTGCAAAAATGTGTACAGACATGTATACACTAATAATAAAGTAAAAAATTTAAAAATGTATCTGAAGCTGAGCCTGGTGGGTTCTCTGCAGGTGGAGGCAGGAGGATAACCAGTCGCAGGCTTTTCTGGTGAATTTAGTGAGACCCTGTCTCCAAATAAAAAGCAGGCTTTGGATGCGGCTCAGTTGGTAGAGCACAAGCCTAGCAAACACAAGGTCCTGCGTTCAGTCCCTAGTGCCACCTAAAAACCAGTCTCCTCGTACTTGAGAGGTAGAGGCAGGGCGATCAGAGAGGTTCAGAATCATCTTTGGCATCATAATGAGTTTGAAGCCATTCTGAGATACATGACACCCTGTCTCAAAAAGAAATAAAATTAGCTGAACATGGCGGCATACTCCTTTAATCCTAGCATTTGGGAGGCAGAGGAAGGCGGATCTCTGTGAGTGCAAGGCCAGCCTGGAATACATATTGAGTTCTAGGAAAGCCAGAGGTACAGGGACACCCTGTCTCAAAAAAAGATGAAAATAAATAAATAAATAAATAAATAAATAAATAAATAAAGCAAGTAATAAAATTAAATTAAAAGCAAAAAGAGGTCTTGGGGGTATTATACAGTGGTAGAGACTTGCCTCCTGTGAGGAAGATCCTGGCTTCATACTCCTGTAAGGGGTGCATGAGAACTAAGGCAGCAGCAATGACAGCGAGGGCTCCAGGTGGGGTCCCTCACCCTCCACATATGTGTACTTTCTTTCTACTGAAACTGACACTGCCCAGTGTGTTCCCATAAGACCTGCAGAAGTAACCCTGGGTGACAACCCACATCCCTGCATCTATTACTTCTTCCTCCCTAATGTGGAGAGAACAATTTGTTCTTCCTAACATGTGCTGAAGTCTGTAGGAAGAAAACCTGTCCAGGAACACGGCAATTTGGAGAGATTATCACTCTGTCAGAAAGACCACCTCAGCATTCCTCAGAGACCTGTCAAGGGCAGAATCCCAGGATTAAAAAATTTTTTTTAATTTTTAATTTTTTAATTTTTTTATTATATTTTAAGGGATTCACAATATAAGAGCACAGTTGTTTTCAGATCACACTGACATTGCTCAATTTATTATTTTTTATGTGTATGAGTGTACTGTCTGCATGTAGGTTGGTGTACCCCTGTCGTGCAATGCTGCGGAGGTCAGAAGAGGGTGTCAGATTCCCCTGGAACTGGAGTTAAAGACGGTTCTTAGCTGCCATGTGGGTCCTGGGGATCAAATCCAGGTCCTCTGCAAAAGCAGTCGGTACCACCGAGCCATCTTTCTAGCCCCCAGGGTGTCTTTTTCTTTTTCTTTTCTTTTTGGGGGGGTCTTTTCAAGACAGGGTCTCCCTGTAGCCCCAGTTGTCCTGGAACTCACTCTGTAGACCAGGCTGGCCTTGAACTCACAAAGATCCGCCTGTCTCTGCCTCTGCCTCCCAAGTGCTAGGATTAAAGGTGTGCGCTACCATGCCCGGCAGGATGCCTTTTCAAAGAAATACTGGCATACACACAAGCTGGTGCTTTTGGAGAATTTGTGCTGGGTGAAATTTGCACTCAATATAAACCAGAGAAAAAGAAAAAGACCTGAGTATTGGGTCCACTGCAAGGGAGCAGCAAGACAGTTATGAGCCGAGGGCCTGCTCAAAGACACGGCCTGTGCAGCTTTTGTCTGGAAGCCGTCGCCCTTCCTGGCTTGGTCCCACCATAGCGGGTAAGGACAGTCCTGACCAGTTGATGCTTGGCCCAGTGCTGCTAACTTTATAGGGTAACAGCTCTGTTGTACAGGTTTCTGTTGATTTGATTGACAGGACTCAACTCTCGTCCTCTGAAGGTTTGGTGGGAAGGGAGACAATGTTTTTCAGTTAGGTGTTATTGGGGACAGTCCCTGTGTGGAGAAAGTTTCTGTGAGGGACATGTTCCAGTTTCCATTTCTCAGTCATGGCTCTTGACTGCTAGGACCGAGAAGTATTGGAATTTGATACTTGAAAAAATTTCAAAGCCAGGTGTTGTTGTCTATGCTTATAACCCCAGAACTTGGGGAAGAAGAACCAGGAGTTCCAGGCCAGGGATATATAACAAGACTCCTTATCATAATACGAGAGATAGAGAGAGAGAGAGAGAGAGAGAGAGAGAGAGAGAGAGAGAGAGAGAGAGACTCAGGCCTAGAAAGACAACTGTATTTTCTCTCATTTGTGGATCTGCGTTTCAAATGTTTCATGTGTTTAACTTGGAGCAAAAGTAGAAGCCAGGAAACTAGACAGAGGCCTTCCGGAGGAGGGTACACATGTCAGGATGAGGGGCAGTAGATTCTAGGTAGAGGAAAGGCAACTGGAGAACACTGGAGAGGTGGAAAGGCTTCAGCAATTAGTGGTGTGCAAGAATGGGGGAAGTCAGCAGATAGGGAAGAGCTAACCCAAGCAAGGGGATATGAAAGCCTGATGGAAGCCTGCCATCTCAAACCCAACTTCCAAAACCCTAATTGGATGGGTAATAGAACACATGGGAAATGAAAGGAAGAAGGAAGAATCTTGGGACTTAAAGGACTAAACAAGGATGTGCAGGACAGGATGAGGAATAGGAGGGGACAAAGAGTTGGTTTGTTAGCCCAAACTAAGACTGTATACAAAAGCCTTATGGAAACTCACTAGTTGATATGATAATTTCAGAACACAATAAAAACAAAAGAATCCAAACAGTGTTGCCCTGCATGGGTAGATAACGTCATTCCCAGAAGATATAGATTATTAAATGAAAGTCACAGTAAAAGGCAGGGATACCTCCCTAATACTTATTGATCTGGGAGAGCACAGAGGTCTCCCAAAGAGCACAGGGTATTGCTGTCACTCTTGGTTACCTAGCATAATGACATGTGAGACCCTATTGCTCAAGACAGCAGAGTTGGCTGCAGGACATAGAGAAATCAACCTCCAACAGACAGGGAAAAGTCCTCCCTCCTGGCTAGTTGTCACAGTGGTAGAAATGCCAGGCAGGCTGAGGGGGGCATCGGCATCAGTAGTCTTCCCTTGCACCGGACCTGCCAGGGAAGAGGCATGAAGGTTATGGGGTCAAGTAAGTACTGTCTGCGTAGGAGACCTGCTGCACAGGAGGGAATTTCATGCCTGATACTGTAGTCTAAGTCAAAAAGCCCACAGCCTGTGTTATTTTGCTAAACTGTCACGCTTTCAAATTTCCTTCTGAATATTCATGTCTGTACTCATAGACCCGGCCTGATCTCAACCTTGGTGAGAGATGTTTTCTTTTTGCAATGAGCAGCAAAGTGTTGAGAGTAATAGACTGTGTTCTCATCCTTAATCGGGGCGTCTGTATGAACCCCACCCCCAGCAAGGCTCAGGGAACATGAAGGAAGAGGAGGTGGAAGGATGGTAAAAGCTAGAAGATGCAGCAAAGTGCTGGCAAGTGCTGACCTCCAGGCAGATGGTGCTCCAGCACCTGAACTGGCGGTGCCATGGTTACATGCACAAGACCTCCTCAGCATCAGCCCAACTCCTAGATGGATGAGTAGATGATCTCTAGTTCCCACCTCATACTAACGAGATATTGGTAGTGGAGAGTTGCTGGGAGAGGGAAAGTAATTTATTTTGAGGAAAAGACTTCTGGTGGAGTTTCTGTGATCCAGTTAATAAAGCCACACTCATGCATAAGGGCAGCAATAAGTGGACTTAGTGGGTTATAACCCCCACCCCAAACAGCAACAGGGAACCCTCAGTACCACCCGTTACTACCAGCAGCAACAACCACAAATTTAAAAAAAAAGTAATTAACTAAAGAATAGAATTTTTGCATTTATCCATCCATTAATCCATTTACCCACTTACTTACCAAACAGCATTTTGGGGGGTCCAGTGCCCCAAGTACTTTGTAGTCCCTAGTATATGGAGAAAATAAAGCAGATTCCTTGCTCGTAAACAAGCGGCAATTTCTAAGAAGGCCCACGTGGGGAAGGAGCAGGGCATCTTGAGAAATGGGGAGGTAAAAGTTCTCTGTGGCCAGGTGATCTATGGGCACAGGGATTACGTACATAATTTATTGTCAGACTTGGACAGGCTCAAGGGTGATGGGGACACTATTTATGCCAGGGTCCAGATCAGGCCAGGCCCTGGCAAAATGAAGTATGTTCCTGAGAGCCAGGACTTAGAAGAACAGAAAGAGTGGGGGTGGGGGTGAGGGTGGAGGAGGGGGAGGCAGGAAGGGAGAGGGACAGAAATGCTGTGGTGCTGGCTGGCAGGAGTGTGCAGATGGAGGTTTAAGGATCAGGAGGCTGAATAGGAATGGAGGTGTACTGAGGCCTGCGTCTCCTTGTGTGATGAATCTGGACTCCTGTGTGGTATGTGTGTAAGTGCACCTGTGTGTGGATGTATGTGTGGAGGCTGGAGGGTGACATCCGGTGTCCTCTTGAGGTTATAAACATTCCAAAGTAGACATGTGAGTTAACTGACACCATAACATTCTATTTTTCCAATTCTGCTATAAATGTGCTGACAGTTCAGAATAAACAAAGTCCGTGGTGTATGGATTTCCTACCTCCTTGTCTCCTCATTCCTTCCTGCTTCATACCCATAGGGTTGGCTTCAAGTGTGAATTTGACGCACCTGGGAAGCGGAACCTTAATTGGGGAATTTCTTCTGTCAGATCGGCCCCTGCCACACAGAGGCATGTCTGTGATTGTTGAGTGATGTGAGACGGCCCAGCTCACTGTGGGTGGTGCCACCCCTAGGCAGGTGGTTGTGAGTGTATAAGAATGCAGGCTAAGTGCAGGCAAGAAGAGCAAGCCAGCATTTCTCCATGTTCTCTGCTCCAGTTCCTGCCCTGCGTTCCTGCTCCACCTTTCCTTAGTGATGGACTGTCACTTAGAGGAGAAAGATGAACTAAATTCTCTCCTCCCCCACTTGGTTTTGGTCAATATTTTATCCCAGCAGTAGAAAGTTTACTAGAACAGAAATTGGTACCAGAGAGTGAGAAACTGCTGTGATGACCTGACTCTGTTGTTTTGGGGAGGATTGTGGATGTGTTTGGAACTTTGGGCTGGAAAAGCCATTGAATGCTCAGAGCTTAATGAGAGGTTGCTGAGGATCTTGGAACAGTTATGCCGAGGGAAATGTGGATAATGGAAGCCTGGCTTTGAAGTTTCACAGGAAAGCAAAGATTATTGGCTTTTTCATGTGATACACTTGAATTATGAATTTGTGGACATGGACCCTTGTATGCTTTATTGGAACAACCAATGCCAGTTAACTGGGGCTGAAAATCTGCTGTGATAAGAAGAGATGACCATCGCTGAAGTGAAATCTTGTGGGAAGTATTTCCTCAGGGTTGGCACACAGACGCTGTGGTCTGTAGGGGATAAGGGTTCTCATCCAATGGTAGTTGGAGTTGGCAGAGTGTAAGAGTCTCCCACATAGCACTGGTTTTGAAGGTATGGAGGAGTCAGGGAGAGCAGCTGAGGCACTGAGAGAGGCCAAGAGAGCCATTGGTGAAGGTACAGCCTCAGCTGCCATGGGAACCCCAGGATGTTGGTGATACCAGCACTGTGGGAGATCCACCAAGGTAATTGCTGCGTATGGAGTAGAGCTGGTCTGAGCCTATTGTACAAGCTGGTGTGCTGCCCATCTTTTGGAACCCAGAATATCATGAGTGAATCCCAGGTGTTGGATACTGAGCTATATCACTGGACTTCAGTTTTGTTTAAGTGTGCCCAGTTCTTCCATTTTGAAATAAGAAAGTATTTAATTTCTTTTTGATTTTATAGGAGTCCACAATCAAGCAAATTTTAACTTATTATTTTTATTTTATGATATGAGTATATTACATACATGTGTGTAAGTGCCCCCATGTCAGGCAATGCCCATGAAGGTCAGAAGAAGGCGTCAGATTCCTTGGAACTGGAGTTATGGATGGTTGTGTTAGCTACCATGTGGGTGGTAGGAATCGAACCCCCATCCTCTGCAAGAGCAGTCAGTGCTTTTTACCACCAAACCATCTCTCCAGCCCCACCAAGTGAATTTTTAAAGACTTTGAATTTTTTTTTAAATTTTATTCATTTCTGTATGTGTATGAATGTATTGTCTGCATGCAAGTCTGCGCACCCGTGTCGTGCAATGCCGCGGAGGTCAGAAGAGGGTCCTGGATTCCCCTGGAACTGGAGTTCTCCTGGAATTGGAGTTTCAGACGGCTCTCGGCCGCCATGTGGGTGCTGGGGATCGAACCCGGGTCCTCTGCAAGAGCGGTCAGTGCTCTTAACCGCTAGGCCATCTCTCCAGCCCAAAGACTTAATTTTTAGAGTGTTTGCAACTCCTTTGGACTGTAGGACTTTTGAAATCGTACTGACAGGAGATCTTGGGGACAGACAAGGAAAGGAAACGTTACACTTTACGGTGATGTGGTTTTTGTGCCCAGGTTGACAACAGTGGAATGTCATGATTGGCTTCAGATGTCAACCTGACACACCTGGGAAGAAGGAACCACTATTGAATTTTTCTCCATCAGACTGGCCTGTGGCCATGTCTGTGGGGCATTTTCTTGATTGTTGAGTGATGTGGGAGGGCCCAGCCCACTGTGGGTTTTGCCACCTCTGAGCAGGAGGTTCTGAGTTGTCTAACCACTCCAGCTACTTCATTTTTTTCCCCACTATTATTGTACTAAAACCATTATTTTTATTTTTGGCACGTCTCATTAAACTGCACATATGCAGATTTATTTTTTTTAATTTTTAAAATTTTATTTATTTCTGTATGTGTATGAATGTACTGTCTGCATGTAGGTTTGTGCACCCATGTCGTGCAATGCCACGGAGGTCAGAAGAGGGTCTCGGATTCCCCCGGAACTGGAGTTTTCCTGGAATTGGAGCTACGCGGATGGTTCTCAGCTGCCATGTGGGTGCTGGGGATCAAACCCGGGTCCTCTGCAAGAGCAGTCGGTGCTCTTTTTTTTTTTTGGTCTTTTCGAGACAGGGTCTCCCTGTAGCCCCAGCTGTCCTGGAACTCACTCTATAGACCAGGCTGGCCTTGAACTCACAAAGATCCACCTGCCTCTGCCTCCCAAGTGCTCTTAACTGCTATGCTATCTGTCCAGACCCCAGATTTATAAATGTGAGTATTTAAGTGATGTTTTAAAAGGCCTGATAAATACATACTGCCTTATAAACTGGGGCCTATGAATATCTTAAAACCTGCTGGCCATGGTGGCGCATACCTTTAATCCCAGTAAAAAAAACCCCAAACGAGGGGGCTGGAGAGATGGCCTAGCGGTTAAGAGCGCCGACTGCTCTTACAGAAGACCCGGGTTCGATCCCCAGCACCCACATGGCGGCCGAGAACCGTCTGAGACTCCAATTCCAGGAGAACTCCAGCTCCAGGGGAATCCGAGACCCTCTTCTGACCTCCGCGGCATTGCACGACACGGGTGCACAGACCTGCATGCAGACAGTACATTCATACACATACAGAAATAAATGAAATAAAAAAAAAAAAAAAACCCAAACGAAAAACCAAAACCTTATTAGAAGGATATTTTTGGAATTTCTAAATGTTTCAAAAAGCTTAAAATGCTAATTGTTTTTACAAAACAACATTCATTAGAATTATAAGGTGCGGAGCTGGAGAGATGGCTTAGTGGTTGAGAGCACTGACTGCTCTTGCAGAGGACCTGGGTTCAGTTCCCAGCACCCACATGGTGGCTAACAACCATCCATAACTCCGGTTCCAGGGGATCCATTGCCTTCTTCTGATCTCTGCAGGCACTGCATGGCATGAGCGCACTGATGTGCATTAGGGCAACACACTCATACACATAAAATAAAAACAATAAATGAAAAAATATAAGTTGTTAAAAAATCATAAGAAGCATTTCATTATGCTATAAAAGTTAATGTTTTATAGATATAATAGGATATCCTTTCAAAACACATTCTAAAGCCACATATATTAATTAAACTATTTATTTCAATTGATTAATGGTCAGGTAACAAAAAGTCATATTATTTAATATAGATATATTTTTTTATTGAGACGGGGTCTTGCTATGTAGCCTTAGCTGGCCTGGGACTGCCTGTGTAGACCTTAGCTGGCCTGGAACTGGCTGTGTAGACCACTGGCCTCAAACTTACAGAGATCCACATGCTTCTGCCTCCCAAGTGTTGGGACTAAAGTGTGCACCACCACACCTGGCTTCAAAATATTCTTAGTATAAAACTTAAATGTAAGGTTTCTATTAAGGCTGGACTATATGTAAAGTAATGGATATATGTATTTGCTACATCAATGTGACCACTTTGTTGAAACAAGTAGATAAGACTGATGGTCTGAGATCTTTCTGTGGGAGAACTAATAGGAGTTTTTAAGTTTAATTAAAAAAATAACCTTGTTACAAAGATGAGATATTTATAATTATACAGTTTATACAGTCCTGGTCAGATGTTTTCTCCGTGGTCCATGTCTCAATTCTGGTTCTACAGCATAATCTCTATTGCTTGAGGGTATAAATTAATTTTATGAGATGATTACTCCTGCTCCAGGGTACAACTTTCCTTATTGGATAATTGTCCTTCTCTGAGAAGCTAAACTCTTTATTCCAATGATTAAAAAGATAACCTATCTCTGTGCTTTTAGATATGTTTTGTATGTAGATGTGTATATAAATATAAACATTTTAAGGGCTTTTCATTATTTAGAGAACACTTTATTAGTTTCTGCAATCAAACCCACACAGACAAGACCTTAATATTTAATAGTGTGCTACCCCTAAACAAATAGAACAGGTAATTAATGTCTTTTATTAGGTTTACCCTTAAATGTTCTATTTTTTGAGGCTATTGTGAATGGAAGTATTTCCATGAACTCTTAGTGCTTGCTATTTGTATATAAAAAGAATATTGATTTTTTTTAGATCAATTCTGTAACCTGGCACTTTGCTGAAAGTGTTGACCATTTTTAGAAGTTTTCTGGTAGAATTTTTGTGATCTGTTATGTATAATATTATCTGCAAATAAGAATACTTTGACTTCTTTTCCAATTAGTACTATTTTAATTTCCTTCCTTTGTGTTGTTACTCTGGCCGAGTTTCAAGCACTGTATTGAAAAGGAGTTGGAGCTAGCAGACAGCCTTGACTGATTCATGGTTTCAATGTGAATGCTTTGAAAGTAGTTTTTTTTTTTGTCTTTTCGAGACAGGGTCTCCCTGGAGCTCCAGGCTGTCCTGAAACTCACTATGTAGACCAGGCTGGCCTTGAACTCACAAAGATCTGCCTGCCTCTGCCTCCCGAGTGCTAGAAAGTAGTTTTTAAGTAGTTTTTCTCTACTTAAAATGATGTTGGCTGTGGGTTTGTTATATATAGCATTAATAATCTTGCTGTATGTTTCCTCTTGTCTAATTGCCTCTAGGACTTTTATCATGCATGTTGGATTTTGCCAAAGGCCTTTCCTGAATCTATTGAGATTATCATGTGATTTTTGCTTTTAGGTCCCTTTATATGATTTATTATATTTATTGACTTATGTATATTGAACAATCCCTGTATCTCTGAAATAGAGTCTATTTGATAAGGTGGATGACCTTTTTGATGTGTGTCTTTCTGTGATTTGTGAACATTTTGTTGAGAATTTTTGCATCTATGCTTATTAGGGGACTAGATCTAGAACTTTCTTTTTTGTTATGCCTTTTCCTAACTTTGAATAAGAATAATACTGACATCATAGAAAGAGTTGGGAGTTTTTCCTCTGTTTCTATCTTTTTGAATAATTTAAGTAATATTGATTGTAGATCTTCTTTGAAGGTCTGGTAAAATTCTGCTGTGAATCCATCTAGGTCTGGGCATTTTTTAGTCAGGAGACTTTGAATTATTGTTTCAACTTCCTTATTTGTTATGAGTCTGTTTAAGCTGTTGATCTCTCCTTAGTTTAACTTTTGTGGTTTCAATGAATTTAGAAAAATCATCCATTCCTTTTAGATTTTCAAGTTTAATAGAGGCAGGTTTTTAAAATACTACCTCATAGCGCTGTGGATCTTTTTGGTGTTAGGTGTGATGCTCCTCTTCCGTTTCTTATTTTGTTGACATGGATTTGCTTTTTATTCTGGTTGTCTGGGCTAGGGCTCTATCAATCTTTTTATCTTTTCAAAGATTCAGCTTAGATTCCTTGGCTCTGTTTATTGTTTTCTTTGTTTCTGTTTCATTGATTTCTGCACTGATTTTTGTTATTTCTTCTCATCTGCTGGGTTAGTATTTAGTTTCTTCTTGCCTTTTCGGATTCTTTAGCTGTACCATTAAATCCTTTATTTGTGCTCTTTCTGATTTTTAATATAGGCACACAGAGCTATAAACTTCCCTCTTAGGGCTGCTTTTTTTTTTTTTTTTTTGTGTAGTGGTGTAATGAATTGTACTGTCCTGCATCAGGCTGTGCACCCGTGTCGTGCAATGCCGCGGAGGTCAGAAGAGGGTCTCGGATTCCCCTGGAACTGGAGTTCTCCTGGAATTGGAGTTACAGACGGTTCTTAGCCGCCATGTGGGTGCTGGGGATCGAACCCGGGTCCTCTGCAAGAGCGTCGGCGCTCTTAACCGCTAGGCTATCTCTCCAGCCCCTTAGGGCTGCTTTTAATGTAACATACAGGTTTTGTTGTATTGTATCATAATTTCCATTTATTTCCAGGAATACTTCTATTTTTTTTCTTTATTTCTTCTTCAACCCATTCATTATTCAGGAGTGTGTTGTTTAATCTCCATGAGCTCATGTAGTTAACAGAACCTCTTTTGCTTTTGATTTTTAAGCTTTATTATGTTGCAGTATGATAGAATCCATGGAATTATTTAAAGTTTTTTTTTTTTTGTATTTGTTGAGGTTTGTTTTGCGCCACAGTATGTGGTCTATTTTAGTCTATTTTAAAGACACTTCCATGGGTTGATGAGCATAATGTGTATTTGTGGTGCACGGGTGCAATATTCTGTACATATCTGTTAGGTCCACTTCTTGTAAGATGTCATTTAATTCAGATGTTTCTCTGTTTATTCTTTGTCCAGTTGACTTATCTATTGGAGAGAGTAGAATATTGAAGTCACCTACTATTACTGAATTGAGATTAACCTGTGTCTTGAAGTCCTATACTACTGTTTCTTTTTTTTTTATGAAATTGTGTACACCAGAGTTTGGTACATATATGTTAATGATTGCAATATATTCTTGGTCAATTATTCCCTTGATCAAAATTAAGTGACATTTATCTCCTCTGATTAATGTTAATTAGAATTGCAATGCTTCTCTGTTTCTTGGTGTTGTTTTCTTGGAATATTTTTTTCTATCCTTTTGCTCTAAGGTAGTGCCTATCCTTGAAGGGGGGATGAGTTTCTTGTAGACAACAAAAAGATGGATTTGTTTCTTAATCCATTCAACTAGTTTATTTATTTATTTATTTATTTATTTATTTATTTATTTATTTATTTGTCTTTTTGAGATAGGGTCTCCCTTTAGTCCCAGCTGGCCTTGAGCTTGCTATGTAGACCAGGCTGGCTTTGAACTCATAGAGATCTGCCTGCCTCTGCCTCCTGAGTACTGGGATTAAAGGTCACACCTGGCCTAAGATGGTTCTTAGCCACCATGTGGGTGCTGGGAATTGAACCCAGGTCCTCTATAAGACTAGTCAGTGCTCTTAACCACTGAGCCATCTCTCCAGTCCCTACTAGTTTATGTCTTTTGACTGGGGAGTTAAAGCAATTGGTATCCAAACTTATTATTGAAAGATGTGAATTTTGAATTGGTTACTGTTGCTTTATTTTCTGTCTGTGTTCTTGGTCCTATTTTATGTTTCCATAATTATACTTTCACTTGTTTTCTTTTTGTAACCTCTTGGGTATGGTCATTCCTATCCTCAATCTTTTGTAGTGTTTTAAGTATTCTCTGTTGGGCTGGTTTGGTGGAGATGATTCTTTCAGTCTATTGGTATCATTAAAGATTTTTCTTTCCCTTTTGACTATGATAAACAGTCTTGCTAGGTAAAGTATTTTAGGTTGGCATCTATGGTCATTTAAAGCTTAGAATACTTTGCTTCAGGCTCATCTGGCTTTTATAGTTTGCATTGAAAAGTCAGCTATAATTCTGATGGTTTTTCTTTTTAAAAAATATTTTATTTATTTTAATTTTTTTGTATGAGTGTATTGCCTGTATGTATATAAGTGTACCCACGTTGTTCAGTGCCAACAGAGGTCAGAAGAAGGTGTTGGATTCCCCCCAAAACTGGAGTTATGGATGGTTGTTAGCTTCCATGTGGGTACTGGGAATTGAACCTAGGTTCTCTACAAGAGCAGTCAGTATTCTTAACCACTGAGCCATCTCTCCAGCCCCATATTATATTGGCATTTCATACTATTTGTGTTTTTTCACTGTGGTCTGGGCATATATATTTATTTTATTGGTTTTGTGTCTGATATGAAATTCAAGCCTGCCTTTGCTAAGCTGAAGTTTGATTCTGTCTGTGTTGTTGCTGTAGCTTGGTGGCTTGCTGGTCAGGCATGAGCTGTTGGTCTGTGCTTCAGGTTCTATCTTTTGACTTTTTATTGGAGGGACATGATGGATCCAGTCAGGCCAAGGAGCCTAGGCCCAAGTCTGGGTGATGGGGATCAATTGAGCTGGTTCTAACTAGCTAAGCTGAGAAGGCGTGAGCCCTGGGGCTGTTCTAAAATCAGCATAATTAGTGACCTGGCCCTGCTGGATCTGGCTAGCTTATGCAATGTTCTGCCACAGCCTCTGCAGGAAAGGGCCAAGGCCTAAGGCAGGCTAAAGGGAACAGGATAGTCTGGTTCTTACTAACCAGCTGAGAAGGCTTGCAGTTATTACACTTTAACCAGCTGAGAAGGCTTGCAGTTATTACACTTTAAGGGCAAAATTCAGTTCCCTAAAGCTGAGAAGGCCTATAGTTATTACACTTTAAGGGAAAAATTCAGTTCCCTAAAGGTACAATTAACTCTGTTTATAAAAATAAGGTTCTCTTAAGTATGAATCTATCTTTAGTAATGATGTTTACCAAAAGTGACTTCAAAAAATAAAGACTTTGCCGGGCATGGTGGTGCATGCCTGTAATCCTAGCACTTGGGAGGCAGAGGCAGGCAGATCTCTGTAGGTTCAAGGCCAGCCTGGTCTACATAGAGAGTTCCAGGACAGCTGGAGGTACAGGGAGACCCTGTCTCAAAAAAATAAAATAAAATAAAATAAAATAAAATAAGCACTTTTAAATATGATTACTAAAATTTCAGAATTAGTTACAGAGTTTTCCTCAAAGTTTAAAGAAAATCAGATAATTTTATCAACTGAAAGAAAAAGGACATCATACCACAGCCTCCATTTTTATTGGAGGGAAAAGATTGTATCCTGGTACGTCAACCTATATCTGGACTAAAAAGTTCAAGATGATTCGTGTGGGCCAACTTCATCTGCGAACTCTTCCATGAGGACTTCAGAAATGCTGGAGGGTTAGGTTGACCTTGAACTCACAGTGTTGAGCCTGTCTCTGCTTCTAGGTGCTGGGACTGAAGGAAGGTGTGGGCAACCATGCCCCCGCTTATGGCTTTTTTTTTTTTGTTTTGGTTGTTTGGAAAAGTGCTTTTCTGTAGCCCCACCCAGTTGGGCTGGAGAATCTCTAAATTTGTAAACTAATATAGTTTGAATTTTTAATGAGATCCCACACCCACAAAAGACGCGTGGAGGGTCCTCTCCCACTGCCGGATGGCCTCAGTACCCCAACAATGAGCACCTCTTCATATTTTGTTTTGTATTTATTTATTTATTTCTTTATGTCTTTTTGAGATAGCATCTCCGTTAAGGCCGCAGCTGCTCCTGGAACTCACTAACTAGAGCCAGGTTGGCCTGAACTCACAAAGGATCTGCCCTGTCTCTCGTCTCCCAAGTGCATGGATTAAAAGTGTTGGCACCACAGATGCCCAGTTTGTGACATTTTGTTATGTTAAACCCTGTATAATTAATTTTTAATTGGTTTATATGATATTTAATATTCTACTTGGTAAGTCCGTAATGTAAGAATGCAATCTTAGGTTTTAATGAAGTTATAAATGGGATGATTGTAGTTCATTTTGTATCATGTTTTTAAACATACCTTTATAATTTTTATGTTTATGGGTAATCTGAGTATATATTGCCTTATGTGAGTAAAGTGCATCTGTGCTCTTAGCAGAGTGCCATTGGAGGTCAGAAGAGAGATCAGTTCCACCCTGGGAACTGGAGTTTTGCCGATGGCCTTGTTTGGCCTGCCATGTGGGTATTGGGGAATTGGAATCTCAGTGTCCTCTGCACCAGAGCATACAGTGCTCTACCACGAGCCAGATGTCTACTCATGCTCCCAATACAAAATATCTTTTCATTTCTTCTATGTGCATTAATATGCTGTACACTAGAATTCCATCCTATGTACCTCTCACATTGAAAGATTACTTAGAATTTTCATTCTTTAATTTATAAATATAGTCATTAATATCTATTTAGAATAATTTGGAGAAAAATCTAGCTTTTAAATTGCCTCATAAAAGTATTAATACCCCATATGTTAGGACTGAAGCCAATCAATTAGATCAACAAAATAAACTTTAAACGCTTATTGCTTAAATTAGACCAACAAAGCATTATGGTGTTTGCACTTCTTACCCAAATTATACAAATGATATCACACTAGAATAAATAATATTCAGGAATGAGAGCTTAGATATTAAATACGAGTTTCTCCCAGAACTAGAGCTGGCCAGTCCTTATGAGGTTACAGCTATGGAAGCAAATGACCAAAAGGAAAACTAAAATTAAGGCACTTATTTTAATACTCCAAATATAATAAGATACTTCATAGAGTTACAAATAACTGTGAACCCAGGAGAAACATAGAGTCAATCTAGCTTTTTTAAAAAACATGTAAATTTTGGTTGTTTAAAATGTGTGTTTCCTTATCTGTTACTTCCATTCTGTGTTCTAGTTTATGTCTTCCAATTGCTGTGACAAACACTCTGACCGACCACCACTTGGGGGAGGAAAGGGTTTATATATTCACTTGATACTCCTGGGTCACAGTTCATCACTACTAGGAGCCCAAGGCCAGGAACTCAGGGCAAGGACCTGGAGGTAGGAACTGAAACACAGGCACACGGGGGAACGCTGTTTACTGGCTTGCTCCCCTGGCCATGACCCAGCCTGCCTTCATTATATTGAGCACAACAACCTGCCTAGGGTGGCACCACCATAGTGGGCTGGGCCCTCCCACATTGCTCGCCAACAAGACAATACTCCACAGATGTTGCCACAGGCCAGTCCAATGGAGCCAATTCCCCAACTGAGGCTCCCTCAACCCAGTTGTCAAGTTGATACTAAGCTATCCAGACAATTGACCCCTTGCACTTGAACACACAAAACACATCACTATTAAACCACCACCTTTCCAGTTCTTATCCCCCAAAGTATGATGTTAACATTAATCACAACATAAGACAGTAAAACCTTAAAAGCCCACAGTCCCTTAAAATGTCCAAACACTTAAAAAATTCACAGTCTGTTAAAGTGGACCCAGGAGATGTAAGCTGAATAAACCCTCTCCCCAAGTTGGTTGGTCAGAATGTTTTGTTCACAGCAATGAAGACAAACTAAAACAGAAATTGGACCAGTAGAGTGGAGCTATTGCGTGACAGACCTGACCTTGGTGTTTGGGGGAAGGAGTTGTGGAAGCTTTGGAACTTTGGCTAGAAAAATCATTGATGCCTAAGATCATTGCTGTGGAACTTGGAACAGTTTGCTGAAAGAGTTGTAAATGATGGAGGCTTGGCTTGTGAAGTTTCTATTTCAAAGGGAAGCAGAGATCACCAGACTGTTTAAATCTGTGAGTTCTGGCCAGCTGGGGCTGAAGAATCAGCTGTAAGTAACAAGAGACCAGAACCTGAAGTGAAACTTTGCTTTACTGGGACAATTGATGCTGGTTAGCTTGGGGCTGAAAAATCAGCTGTAAAAGTAACAAAGACCAGCATCACTGTGGTGAAATCTTCTGGGAAGAATATCTTCAGGGTCACCACACAGAAGTTATGTTCCAGAAGGGGCCTGACTTCCATCTCAAGCCAGAAGCAGACTTGGTAGTGTAAGAGTCTCCTATATGGTTCTGGTGTTGAAATTTGAGAGGGGTCACAGGAGGCTTGGCACTGTGGAGGTCAGGAAGACCATTGGTGGAAGCACCTCGTTGCAGTGAAGACCCCAAGGATTGGTAGGGGTCATGGAGAAGCTGAGGCTTTGCACCAGAAGAGGTCAAAAGAGACCATTGGAAAAGGTGCTGCCTCAGTTTCAGTGGCGACCCCAGCTTTTTGGAAATGTCAGGACCGGGACGACCACCAAGAGCAGCAGCAGGTGTGAAATGGAGTCAGCCTGCCTTCAGATGAGCTGTGTGTGCCACGGATGGCAGAGTCAGAGAGGGGAGCTGCCAAAACCCTTTTGGAGCCCAGAATATTGTGAGTGAATCCCAGGCATCCAGCCTTTGGAGCTACTTTGCTGGACTTAGGTTTTTGTTTGAGTGTGCCTGATTCTTCTTCCTTTGGAAATAAGACAGTACTGTTTTTGGATTTTACAGCAGCCCACAATTAAAGATGTAACAGACCGTGAATTTTAAGTGTTTGGACATTTTTAAGGACTGTGGGCTTTTAAAGGTTGTACTGTCTTAGGTTGTGATTATGTTAACATCATATTTTGGGGACAAGAACTGAAAGGTGGTGGTTTAATAGTATGTTATTTGTGTGTCCAAGTTGACAGGGGTCAATTGTGCTGGATGCTTTAGTGTCAACTTGACACACCTGGTTGAGAGAGCCTCAATTGGGGAATTGGCTCCATTGGACTGGCCTGGGCCACATCTGTGGAGTATGGTCTTGATTGCTGAGCAATGTGGGAGGGCCCAGCCCACTATGGGGTGTGCCACCCTGGGCAGGTTGTTGTGTACTGTATAAAAAGGGGCAGGCTGGGCATGAGCCAGAGAGGCAAGCCAGTGAACAGCCTTCCTCCATGGCCTGTGCTTCAGTTCTCCCTGAGTTCTGCCTTGGCTCCCTGAGTGATGAACTGTGACCGAGGATGTAAGCTGAATAAACCCTTTCCTCCCCAAGTTGGTGTCGGTCAGAGTATTTTGTCACAGCAATGGAGAACAACTAGAACAGTCGTGTTTAGGCCAAATCCATCTTGATTTTTTTATTGTAAGTATAATAATCCTATTATATGTTGATGTAAATGTTAGGTTCAGTACAGAAGACAAGAGAGAGAGAGGAAAAATAGACCCATATCTGATGGCTAATAGTTTTGGATACGAATCTAGGAATCTCGTCCTTCCTTGCTTTACCAGTGATTCCTCCTCTAAAGTCTGTTCTCCTTGTCAATACTCAGCATCATCTACCTTACATTCTATGAAGCATTTCCTAGCAGTGTGGACCATCACTAGGCTTTAATTGGTATTATTGTGCCCCTGACATGCACAAATGTGGTGCCATCCCAATAGGGATGGAACAAAAGTGCCCAGAAAAAAAAAATGCATCTTCAAATTGAGCCTTCTACAAAGCTGATCTACTGTTAGAACTGCAGTGACTGTGGCCAGTTTGGAATGTTTCGGGTCCACAGACCAATTATATTTTTATCTTTAGTCCTCTAAATATGCCACTCTTGTCCACCTCTTGTGGCGCCCAACAATAAAAGCCTCTTGGAATGTATTAACTTAGTAGACCACCAGCTTCCACCAAGCAGATGCCTGAGTCATCCGACAGCCTCTGAGGCATTATGGCTGAGATCCCTCTTCAACTGTTTCCTGTTTTCGCGGCTTCATGTTTCTACAATGTATTTGAAAAGCACCTTGATTTATGATTTTCTTCCTTTGTTCTGTTACTATAAAAGCTTCAAGAAACTATTACCAGGTTGGAATATGGAATTTGTGGTAATCTGAATCTGTGTTCCCAGGTCCATCGTCGCTCCTCTTTGGCTCCACAATCAACTACCTCTTATTTCCTTTGAGGTGAGGTTGTCCTAGAAGACCTGCAGTTCCAAGACAGAGGTTGGAACTAACTCTGGGAAGCAGACCTCCTTCTTCCACAACCCTTTTCCTTTCGAGCACACACACAAGAGTTTATTTTTCCTAAATACTGAGAGAGGGAAGGAAGACAATCTGTCCATGGGCATATCAATTTGGAGAGATGATCNTACTTTGGGGATAAGAACTGGAAAGGTGGTGGTTTAATAGTGATGTGTTTTGTGTGTCAAGTTGACAAGGGGTCAATTGTGCTGGATAGCTTTAGTGTCAACTTGACACACCTGGGTTGAGGGAGCCTCAATTGGGGAATTGGCTCCATTGGACTGGCCTGTGGCCACGTCTGTGGAGTATTGTCTTGATTGTTGAGCAATGTGGGAGGGCCCAGCCCACTATGGGTGGTGCCACCCTGGGCAGGTTGTTGTGTACTGTATAAGAGGGCAGGCTGGGTATGAGCCAGAGGAGCAAGCCAGTGAACAGCCTTCCTCCATGGCCTGTGCTTCAGTTCCTGCCCTGAGTTCCTGCCTTGGGCTCCCTGAGTGATGAACTGTGACCCAGGAGATGTAAGCTGAATAAACCCTTTCCTCCCCAAGTTGGTGTCGGTCAGAGTATTTTGTCACAGCAATGGAAGACAAACTAGAACAGTCTGTTAGGCCAAATACCATTCTTGATTATTTTCATTTTAAGTATAATAATCCTATTATATGTTGATGTAAATGTTAGGTCCAGTACAGAAGACAAGAGAGAGAGAGGAAAAATAGACCCATATCATGATGGCTAATAGTTTTGATACGATCTAGGAATCTCGTCCTTCCTTGCTTTACCAGTGATTCCTCCTCTAAAGTCTGTTCTCCTTGTCAATACTCAGCATCATCTACCTTACATTCTATGAAGCATTTCCTAGCAGTGTGGACCATCACTAGGCTTTAATTGGTATTATTGTGCCCCTGACATGCACAAATGTGGTGCCATCCCAATAGGGATGGAACAAAAGTGCCCAGAAAAAAAAAATGCATCTTCAAATTGAGCCTTCTACAAAGCTGATCTACTGTTAGAACTGCAGTGACTGTGGCCAGTTTGGAATGTTTCGGGTCCACAGACCAATTATAGTTTATCTTTAGTCCTCTAAATATGCCACTCCTTGTCCACCTCTGTGTTGGGCCCAACAATAAAAGCCTCTTGGAATGTATTAACTTAGTAGACCACCAGCTTCCACCAAGCAGATGCCTGAGTCATCCGACAGCCTCTGAGGCATTATGGCTGAGATCCCTCTTCAACTGTTTCTGCCGGCTTCATGTTTCTACAATGTATTTGAAAAGCACCTTGATTTATGACTTCCTTTGTTCTGTTACTATAAAAGCTTCAAGAAACTATTACCAGGTTGGAATATGGAATTTGTGGTAATCTGAATCTGTGTTCCCAGGTCCATCGTCGCTCCTCTTTGGCTCCACAATCAACTACCTCTTATTTCCTTTGAGGTGAGAATTGTCCTAGAAGACCTGCAGTTCCAAGACAGAGGTTGGAACTAACTCTGGGAAGCAGACCTCCTTCTTCCACCAACCACTTTCTCCTTTCGAGCACACACACAAGAGTTTATTTTTCCTAAATACTGAGAGAGGGAAGGAAGACAATCTGTCCATGGGCATATCAATTTGGAGAGATGATCATTCAGTTAGGAAGCCCACCTCAGCATTCCCCCAGAGAACTGTCAGGGAGAGTATCTTAACATGTTCCAACAGGAAGACTAGAACATATGTCAGCTGGTATTGATGGAGGCTGGTGGATGAGGGAAAGAACTGACTCAAGACAAAGCAGAGTAGGAAAAGACCTGAGCGTTGAGCATGTTGCACAGAAGCGGCAGGGAAGCTGGCCAAGGAGGAACACCCATGTATACCTCTTTTTATTTGGAAGATATTCCCCTTCCCTGTCTGGTCCATACCATGGAATCACTGACAAACAGCAACTTTCCTGATTGGTTGATGATCAACTCTGGGAAGGGCTGAGTTGGCAGGACAGCAGCTCTTTTAGTACAGTGTTGGTAGACTGGATTCATGTTTTGCGTGCTAAAGGACTTGAGGGAGACAGACCAGTGTTTTCTTTGTATATTCTTAGGGATGCGTACTTCATTTCTCTTGTATGAGGAAAGTTCCTGGGAAGGACCTGTTCCCCTTTTCGGTTTCTCATTCACGAACTTATCTCAAATCCCAAGACACCGAAGAGTTCAAATTTTATACTTGGTAAGTTTTCAGAGCAGGTGTTGTTGCATATTGTGTAATCCTAGAACTTGTAGGAGGGGGGGGGCAGAAGAATCTGGAGTTCAAGACCAGCCTGGGCTCTGCAATATCACCAAATCAAACAACCCAGTGAAGCAAATCAGGCCCAGAAAGACAGCCAATGTTCTCTCTCACATGCTCTCCTAGTTTGTCTTCCATTGCTGTGACAAAACACTCTGACCAACACCAACTTGGGGAGGAAAGGGTTTATTCAGCTTACATCTCCTGGGTCACAGTTCATCACTCAGGGAGCACAAGGCAGGAACTCAGGGCAGGAACTTGGAGGCAGGAACTGAAGCACAGGCCATGGAGGACTACTGTCCACTGGCTTGCTCCCTGGCTCATGCCCAGCCTTCCTTCTTATACAGTACACAACAACCTGCCCAGGGTGGCACCACTCTTGTGGGCTGGGCCCTCCCACACTGCTCGACCATCAAGACAATACTCCACAGATGTGGCCACAGGCCAATCCAATGGAGCCAATTCCCCAACTGAGACTCCCTTAACCCAGGTGTGTCAAGTTGACACTAAAGCTATCCAGCACACATGCAGATCTCAGATTCCATCTCTGGTGTGTTTAATGTGGAGCACAGAGGGTAGCCAGGAGAGTAGGGGAGGGGACAGGTCACAGGAAGGAGGGGAGATGATTATAGATAAAGTAGACAGGTAGAACACTGGAGAGGCAGAAAGGCCTAAGGTGTGAGGTGCCTGGGACTATGAATGAAAGCAGATGGAAAGGAGTGTAACTCAAAGGGAGGGGCTCTGAAAAGCCAAGTAAAACTCATTCCATCACAACATGTGAGATTAAAATAGAGGAGGGAATGCTGGGAGTTAAAGTGGGTATGGGGGAGGTGGGATGAGGGAGTGGATGGGTACTGGGTGGATTAACTCAAGCTCAGGATGTATTAAAAAGCCTCGTGGAAACTAAGCAGTTAGTAAGCTAATTCCAATACACAAAAAAAAGGAATTTCAATTGATGTGGAAAGTACCAATCCCAGGAGACTTGTGTTATTAAGTGAAACTCCTGATACAAAGCATGGGACATCTCCCTATGATTTCTTTTCCCTCAGAGAGATTTTACGAGGCTTAGCACAGGCTGTTGTCATTACCCTTGGTTACCCATGGTAACTACCATGGTAAGAGACTGTTGCTAAAGACAACACACATTTTCATTGTAGGACATAGAGAAATCAATCTAATGCCAACCAGGAAGCTTCTTCCCTGTTGGATAGCTTTCAGAGTGCTAGAAGCTTCTATGCAGGCTGCTTTCGGGGGAAGAGAGTAGCGGTTTTACCTATTACCGCATCTAAGTGGCTATGGCACTGACCTGCAAGGAAGATGTGCCTGGTGGTTCGGTGGCACAGATGTAGGGAAACAAAAAGCTTTTTGATTGGATTTGAAGTCTGCCCACAAGAAGGAGTTTCATGACATGGTCATCCTGTATAATAATAATAATAATAATAATAATAATAATAATAATAATAATAGATTTTAACCTATGGCCTATGGTTGTAGGTTAAAATCTATTATTATTTTGCTAAACAGATATGCTGTCAAGTCTCCTTGTCATGACTGTTTAGACCCCTAGACTTGGGCTTCTCTCAGATGTGGTCAGAGAATGTTCTTTTTGCAGTGGGCACCAATCAGTGCAGACATTCATAAATGGCCACAGTGCTGAGATTAAGAGACCAAGAGCTTAGCCTTAAAGGGAACATCTTCATCAACTCCTCCACCAGCAAAGCTCAGGGACACTGAACTGAGGAAGAAGAGTTGGAATGTCAGAGCCCGAGATAAGGATGCTGGGAAATGCTGTCTTCTGGAGGTGACATGGCGATTTTCCATTTAGCATTTTGTGATGTGTCACAGGCCTGGGCTTCCACATTTGAGGATTTTAAGGAATTCTACTAAGCACTGAAGGTACTGTCAGTATGGTAGACACACAATAGGGAGAGGCTGTGAGTGTTGGTCTCTTCCTGGTCCCCGGTAGCACAGGACTGGCTTGGGCTGCCCTTCAGCTCCTGCTCAGACCTGTGTTCCTGAAAACAGGCTGCTACTTCAACAAGAAGGATTTTGCCTGCCAGGCAAGGCGCTTGGGGAGTGAAGGCTCAGGTCAGGGACCTGAACACAGGTGCAGGCCAGTGTTCCTTCTTTACCCAGGGAAGCCACATCTGTTTGAGTGACCTTAATACAGCTCATGAAACCACTCAGTTTTCCCTGTCTTCAGGTCCTCACGGGCTACCAGCTTCTCTTATCTGATTGACTAATGGTTTTCTAATTGTGCTTCTTTAAAATCCACCCATTCCTCTGTCACTCCTGACATTTCTCCCATTGTCCATCTGCCCTAACAACCTGTCCATTCATCTGTCCGGCTAATCACCTATCCATCCCTGCATCCCGCATTCATATTCCCATCAGCCTTCATCCCTCTTTCTTCCATCTATCCATTCATCTATTTATGCACAGCCATCCTTCTTGATTTCCTTCCATTCTTCCTCTTATCCCTTTCACCATCTCCCTGCATCCATCCATCCCTGCATCCACCCATTCATGCATCCATCCATCCACCCATTCACTTAACAAACAAGCACTTATTAGTACCATGACCTAAGCACTGTGCTAGTCCTAGTGTATACAGAAAGCAGAGCAGACTCTGTTCATAAATAAACAACAATTTCAAGGAAGCCCCATGAGGGAAAGGAGGAGGGTGGCCTGAAAGACAATGATGTCAGGAGTCCACACTGGGAAGGTTCTGGGTGGTGATGGGCCGTCACCAAGGTGATGTATCGGTAAAGAGATTACACACATAAATTATTGTCAGACTGGGACAGGGCTAAGCCTGAGAGATGTTCCAATAAAATTATGCTAGGTTAATGGACGCAAACCAGGTCTGGCTCTGGAAAACTGACATGCAGTTGTGTTCATGCAAGGAGTGTGAGCAGAGAAAGTTGGGGTGCGGGAGCCTAGAGAGGAAGAAAGGGAGACAAAACAGTTGTGGAGGGTTGGGCAGAGGAAGTTTGGAAGCTGGAGGTTAAATGATGAGAGTCATGGGGGAATGTGGGAAATGAGAGGATTGAGGGGGAGAGTATTTCTTTGTGTGGTGAGTCTGTGTGTGTGTGTGTGTGTGTGTGTGTGTGTGTAAACCTGTGTGTCTGTATATGAGGAGGCAAGAGTGTGAGATCAGTCTTCTTTCTGATGTTCTAAATATTCTCAATGAGCATGCTCACAGTCCTGTGTTCAGTCCCCAGTATTAGGTAAAAACAGGCGTGTGCCCCTGCCTGTAACCCCAGCACTCAGAGAAGGATCAGAGGTCCAAGGTCATCCTTGGCTCATAGTAAATTTGAAGTCACGCTGGATACACAAGACCCTGTCTCAAAATTAAATGAGATACACACTCAGTGGAAGAGAACAGGTCACATGACTGAGGCTCTGAGCTCATTCTCAGGAAGGGATGTGTGTGAGAACCAGGGCAGCTGGGAAGAGAGTGACAATGGTGACAGATGGGGGACCCTTGCTCCCCCACACGTGTGTACTTTCTTTCCACTGAGAGTCACACTGTCCAGCGTCTTCCCAGGAGACCTGCCTTTCTAAGATGGTGTCGAGAAGCAGCCCCAGGAGAAAGCCCCCTCCTCCACGCACTCCTTCCTGCTCACCGTTTTCCACAAAGATACTGAAAGAGGGAAGGAAGGAAACTTGTCCACAGATACAGCAATTTGAAGAGAGATGACCATTCAGCCAGAAAACCCACCTCAGTGTTCCAGGGAGCTGTCAGGAAGTCCAAACACAAACATTAGAGCATAAGGCAACACTGGCAGAAGATTTGTGGGTGGTGAAAGATTTTGCTCAAGACAGATCAGAGAAGAAAATGACTCAAGAATCACATGCACTGCAGGGTGCAGAAGGCCAGGCAGTCACAAAAGAGCTGCCTGCCGTGAGACCAGGATGGTGGTGCTTTTATTTGGGAGAGATCCTCCTTTGAGTTTGGCTCCCAACATGAAACTCCAACAGAGCGAATAAGGACAGCCCTTTGGTTGATATTTGGACAGAGCCAAGTTTACCAGGCAGCAGCTCTGTGATTCCAGTTTTGGTTAATTTGATTGACATGGCTCAGTCTTTCTTTCCTCCTTGCGATGGAAAAGAAGCCAGGCTGGAGAGATGGCCTAGTGGTTAAGAGCGCTGACCGCTCTTGCAGAGGACCCGGGTTCGATCCCCAGCACCCACATGGCGGCCGAGAACTGTCTGAAACTCCAATTCCAGGAGAACTCCAGTTCCAGGATCTGAGACCCTCTGTCGACTTCCGCGGCATTGCCCAACACACCAGGTGCACAAAACTTGCATGCAGACAGTACATTCATACACATACAGAAATAAAAAAAAAAAAAAAAAGAAGAAGCCAGGGCCTTCTTCCATGGTGGTGTTGGGGAGTCTTCCTGGATTTATACTGCTTGGGAAAGTTCCTGTGAGGGTCTTTGTTTCCTTTCCCTTTTCCTAGTCATGGTCCTCTTTCAACTGCCAGGACTCAGAAGTGTCTGAATGTGATCCTTAATGAATTTTCAAAATAGGTGTTTGTTTTTGCCTCTGGCTATAACCCTAGAAGTTGGAGAAGTAGAGGCAGAAGAATCAGAAGGTCCAGGTCAGCCTGAAGTATGCAGCAAGACTCTGTGTCACAAAACAGAAACAACCCAGAGGGAACTCAGGCCCATGAAGATGGATGCCTACCATTCTCTCATAAGAGAATCTGGCTTCAAATCCTCTGTGTTTAACCTAGAGCACAGTGGAGCCCAGGCAGCTGCAATGGGGCCTTTTGTAGGGAGAGAACATGTTAAATGAAGAGGAATGGTAGACTATAAGGAGGTAGACCAGTGGAGATGCTGCCTTAAGGAGGATGGGTAGGGGGTGGGGGGAATCAGGGAGTAAAAATGAGGCTGAACCAAAGGAGGGAGTGGGAAAAGCCACAGGCAAGCCCACTGACCCATAATGCAACTCGAAATAACATAATCGGAATTATACAAGAGCACATGTGAAGTAAAATAAGAGGGACAGTATGGGAGTTAAAGGGTTAAGTGGGGAGAGGAGTGGGAAGGGAGGGGGGAACGCATGGGGTGGATAGGAAGTTAACAAAAACCAAGGATGTATAAGTAAGCCTTAAGCAAACCTACTAATTAGTAAGCTAATTTTAAGATATAATGAAAAAAAAAGAAAGGTTGGAACAGAATTACCCTGGATGAATAGACAATGCCCCTCCCACAAGATGGGGGTTATTAAATGAATATCACGGTACAGTGATTGAGATGACCTCTAATAGGAACTAACTCCACAAAGTTGTTTTATGATATCTAGGAGCAAGCCATGTCAAACATGCCCGACACATACATCATATGTGCATGGTTACACTAATAATAAAGAAAAAAGAAAAAGAAACATGTCTGAAGCCAAGCCTGATGACTTTCTGGGAAGCTGAGGCAGTAGAAGTGAAAGTTGACAGCCTTTCTGGTGAACTTCTAAGACCTTGTTACAATATACAAAGCTGGCTTTGGGTTTAGCTGTTGATAGGGCATATGCCTACCATGTGCATGAGGCATATGCTTACTATGTGCATAGCCCTGTATTTCCCCAGCACCACATAAAAATCAGGCTTGGTGCCCTGTACAAGTACTTCCAATACCCAGGAGGTGGAGCCAGGAAGTGCAGAAGTTCAAGGCCATCTTTGGCTACATAGAGTATTTGAATCCATGCTGGGATACATGAGACCCTGTTGAAAAAAAAATAATTAAAGTGTAAAAAAAGGCTTTGAGATATAACTCATTGTTAGAGCACAGATCTCCAGTGGCTCAGTCCTGATTAAAGGATGTGTGAGAACCAGGGTAGCAGGGAAGACAGTGACAGCAATGACAAATATGGACCACACGTTCCCACACATTTGCACATTCTTTCCACTGAAAGGCATATTGCTGAGGGCTTTCAAGGGGCACCTCATTTCCAAGATGGTGGATGTAGCTCACCTTCCTCTATCCATGACTCCTTCCTCACCAACACTGAGGGAGGGGTTTATATTTCCTGAAAGAAGGAGGAAAACCTGTCCATTAACACAGCAAGTTGGACAGATCAACATTAAGTCAGAAAGTCCATCTCGGTATTGCACAGAGGACATCAGAGAGAGAGAGAGAGAGAGAGAGAGAGAGAGAGAGAGAGAGAGAGAGAGAGTCCCAATCTGTCTTTTCACAGAACAAAATACCGAAACAACACACTAGATTATAATAAGCTGCAACGGAAGAGGAACATAGTAGGAAGACACTAGAGAGGAACAGGAGGACAGGAGGAGGAATTACCTGCCTTCAGACACTGCTCACGGCCTGTTTAATTTGGGGGTCGCCCTCTTTTCTAGTTTTCAGGATGCAGTTCCAGCCAAGCAAATAAGGCCAGTCCTGACTGGTTGATGTCTGACTCAAGGCCAGGCAGTATTTACAAAGCAGCGGCTCTGCTGTACCAGCATTCCTTAATTTGATTGGGAAGGCTCTGCCGGTGATTCCTGTGCTTCAGGTCTTCTGAGAGAGAAGCCAGTGTGCTCTTTTATGGTGTTACTAGGGATGATTCCTGGACTCCTTTTGGTCTGGGGGAAGCTCTTCTGCAGGATTTTTCCCTTTTTTCTTCCTCAGTCAAGGCTTTCTTTTTATACCTAGGACTCACGGGAATTCAGATTTGACACTTGGCAATTTTTCAAAGCCAGGTGTTGTTGCCTCTGCTTGTGATTGCAGAATTGGTGTGGTGTGAGAAGACCTGGGAATTCCAGACCTGACTGCTGTGCAGCAAACCTCCTATCACAAAACAAAGTCAGTCAAATGAGTGAATTCAATCCTGAAAGACAAAAGCCCTGTGTTCTTTCTCACACAAAGAACCCTAGCCTCAAATCTTCTCTTTGTTTAACAAGGGTGAGTCAGGGGCTGTAGTGGGAAGGGTAAGTGAGTCAGGGGCTGTAGTGGGAAGGGTAAGTGAGTCAGGGGCTGTAGTGGGAAGGGTAAGGGCAAGGTTAATAGATTATAGGGAAAATCAATGGAGGGACATAAAATATATTTTTGTTTTGGTCTTTTTGAGTCAGGGTCTCCCTTTATTCCCAACTGGCCTGGAGCTCGCTATGTAGACCAGGCTGGCCTTGAACTCACAGAGATCTGCCTGCCTCTGCCTCCTGAGCTGGGATTAAAGGCGTGTGCCACCACACCCAGCTGAGACATAAAATATTAAAGAGGGGAAAAAAATCTTAAACAGAGGGGTGTGGGAATTTATGGGAAATCAGAAGCTAAGGAGAGGGCTAAATCCATATGGAAGATTACTGTCTCACAACCCAACTAAAAAATCGGAATTTGAACAACTTTTCTCAAGTTGGTAGTACTAGAAGATGGTATGCAGGCTGCTGGTGGAGCGCCAAAGGTCTTATCCATCCATCCCTGCATCCTACAGGCTAGATACCCACCAGGCAAGATGCATCTACCCACGTACAGTATTGACATGGGTGGTATGGAAGAAACTACCATCTTCCTCATTGGATTTGTGGTCTGACCCACAAGAGGTATTTGTATAACCCTGACCTAAAGCCCATGGCTCAGAGGTTACAAGCCCTAGCTTAAACCTACTTTTGTTATTTTGCTAAATGGACATGCTTGCTGTTATATGTCCTCTAACTACTATGTTTATGCCCCCAGACCTGGGCTGATCTCCATCTCTGTTGGAGAAACTTCTTCCTGCAGTTAGCACAGTCAGTGTAGATATCCAGCAATGACCACAGTGCTGAGATTAAGAGACTGAAAACTTAGGCATAAATGGGACCTCTTTATCAACCCCGAAGCTCATGGAACATTGAAGAGAAGTTGGAAAGAATACCAGAGCCTGAAGATGGAGAAGTAATGCTATGAAGTGCTCTGTTCTGAACTTGCTGTGGCTGTTAACTGACCTCACAGCAGCTGTGTTTACCTATCTATAAGATCTACACAGCATCAAGCTAGCCAAAGTTCCAGCAGAGATAAAGTAAATGAAATCCAGATCCACTCTGTTGGGCTATTGGCAGTAGATAGTTGCTAGTGAAGCCAGAATCATTTGCTTTATAGAATGTGACCTCCGATAGGAGATTTTCCACGCTTCAAGAAATGGACCCTCCCCCCACATATATCCACAGCACTAAATAGCATTAGTGGGTTGTAAAACGGTAACACCAATGAAAGAAAAATAATTATTTTTCATTCTTGATTAGAATAGCTTTTACCATGTACCTTCTTTGTAAATAAAGATTTATTGGAGGGCTGGAGAGATGGCCTAGCAGTTAAGAGCACTGATTGCTCTTGCAGAGGACTGGGGTTCGATCCCCAGCACCCACATGGTGGCTGAGAACCGTCTGTAACTCCAATTCCAGGAGGACTCCAGTTCCAGGGGAATCTGACACCCTCTTCTGACCTCCGCCGCATTGCACGACACGAGTGCACAAACCTACATGCAGACAGTACATTCATACACATACAAAATAAATAAAATAAAATAAAAGATTTATTGGAAGAACCACATTCCTGTCTGTAGATTGCAGCTGTGATTAAGACGACTTAATGTGTTCTGTATGTTTGACTATATGATGTGAAAGCAAGTAAACATCCAATAGAAATTTTGCCTTACATTTTGAATTTTTATCATTTTCCAAGCTAAAAAAGGGTGGTGAATTTTCTCTCATGATGCTGGATGGCAGAATTGCAGGGACCCACAGCTCCCTGTAAGCCGTTTGATCACAAGAATAATCAACACGTCCTATGCTGTAAGGGTTTGAGCTATGGTGTGTTCTATTTTCCCATCTAGTCATATATACAAAATGTCCATATATATAAAGAGTGAAGAAAGAAATCCTGTCCATGGACCCAGAGATTTGGAGATATTAGCATTTAGTTACAGAGCCTACCTCAGTCCACAAACATCTGTCAGGGAGACTGCCGAAACCTCATTTCACAGAAAACACTAAAACAGACATAAGCTGCTAGTGAATGGGGTTGGTGGGTAGTGAAAGCACTAACACCAGACAGAGGAGAGCAGAAAGTGACCCGAGTGTGCAAGAACCCTGCAGGGACTAGGAGGTGAGGCAGAGAGCAAGAACTGACTGTTCTGAGATACGGCGTGTGGTGCATTTCATTTGGGAACTAGGGCTCTTCTTGGGGTGGTAGAAGAAGAGAGAGTGGCAGATGGGTTTATCAAAACTACAGATGTATGCAAAGGATTTATGGAGACCTGCTGATTAGCAAGGTATTTTTATAATAAAAAAGAGTGGACAGTCTCACTCCAGAAGACATGAGTTATTAGATGAAAACAGTTGTATAAGAATTGGGATAACTCCCTACAAGTTCCTGGTCAGGGAGATCGCAGATGTCTCCAAACCAGCACTGGCTATCACAATGCCCTGGGTTGTATACCATAACTTCAGGGTAAAACCCTATTGCTAAAGACACCACACACATTACCTGCAGGAAAGAGAAATCAACCTCAAACCAGACCAGGAGATGCCTCCCTGCAGTCTAGATTTCACAGTGCCAGAAAGTTCAACGCAGGCTGCTGGAGAAGAAGAGATATCAGAGGTCTCCCCAGCACTGGACCCTGCCTTTTACAGTATGGATGTGCTAGGTAAGATATACCCACGGGTGCAAGAGCGTCATCATTCCTATGGGGTAAATAAAAATTTCTGTTTGGATTTGAAGCCTGCCTCACAGGAAGTAATTTCAGGCTTGGTACTGTAATCTTGCTCAAAAGCCCATCACTGGGGAGATCATAGGTCTAAGGTAGAATCAACTACTGCTGTTTTGCTCAGTGACCACACTGTAATTGCCTTCTAAATCTTTTTGTTCCTAACCACACACCTGGGCTGCACTCTGCCTTGTTCTGAGAAGCACTGAGCAGCAGACAGCGCACACATGCCTAACAGGTCTGAGCGCTGAGATTCAGAGACTGCGAGCTCAGCCCTAAAGGGACATGTCTATTAACCCCCGCCCCACCAAGGCTCAGGGAACATTGTGGATGAGGAGGAGGGAGAATATAAGAGGTTCAAGATGGGAAGAAGTGCTTTGAAACGCTGGTTTCTGGACGTTCACTGATTATAGCCATCATGAACTCACGGTAGCCATGGTTACCTGCATAAGCACTGCATGAGATCAAGTCAGTCAAAATTCCAGCACAATGGAGGCAGATGATCTCCGGGCCCCACTGCTTACTAAAGAGCCAGTGACAGTGGATGTTTGAAAGAAGTGGGGGTACTGGCGAGTTTCCTCCTTCCGTGGATGCTTCACATCCACATCCACATGAAAGTTGGCAGCAGTGACTGGTAACAGTGGGTTACTGAATAGGAAGAGAAACAAATCTCTCACCACCACCACCACTTCCACAACAAAGAAAACACAGTCAACTAACTAAAAAATCATCTTCTAGTCTCTCTTGGGGTGTACTTCCCCTGAACCCCTTTCTTTATGAATCGAGTTCTGCTGGATCAGCCACATTTAGTCTGTTTTTCTGCATGGCTCTCTGCCTTGTCACAACAGTGGCTATATCTATATGTGGCTGATTTTATGATGACTGAGAGCAACAGGTTTCTACAGAAATAATTCTTTAATTTTTTGCCTTTTTCCAAGTTAGCATTAGGAGGTAAATTTTCTCCCATGATGTTGCATGGCAGAAGTTCTCTTAGAGCACAGGATCCCCAGAATAATCAATGAATCCTGTGCTGCCACGGTGTGGGATTTTTGTTTTGTGTTTTCCCATTCAACCGTGTCTGTGAACACTCACCTAGGGCCCCTGCTTCTCCGTTAGCTCTGTCTTGTCACTCCAGTTTTCCATTTAGCACTTTGTGGTTTGTCATGGTCTTGACCCTCAGCATTTTGAAGATTTTAAGCAATTCTACTCGGTACCAAAGGCACTGCCCCTACTGTAGAGACGTGACTGAGAGAGGCCATGAGGTTTGACCTTTTCCTAATTCGAGGTAGCACTTTTTGTACTTGCTGTGACTGTTCCCCTGCTCCTGTGTGGACCTGCATTTATGATAACAAGGTGCTGTTTCAAGAAATGATAAGGAGATTTCCTCTCAGTCAGTGTACCTGGGAGGGGAAATGCAGACCAGGGACTTACGCAGAGGCTGCAGGCTCATGTTACTCTTTTTTAAAAAAATGTTTTATTTATTTTTTTGTTTTAAATATATGAATGTATTGCATTTATGTAAGCGTATCTGTGTTGTGCAGTGCCTATGGAGGTCAAAAGAAGGTGTCAGATTCCATGGAGCCGGAGTTACTGACAGTTGTTAACCACTGTGTGGGTGCTGGAAATCAAACCCTGGTTTTTGGGTGCTGTTCACCCCTGAGCCATCTCTCCAGACCCTCTTGTTAGTCTTAATTCAACATTTTCAAGACTGTGTGAGTCACTGTTAAATAGCTCAGGAAATCATTCAGCTATTACCAACTCAAGTTCTCCTAGGTCACCACCTTCTCTTACATGAATGACTAACAGTTTCCTCATTGATGTATTTTAAGCCCCATCTTTTCTTCTATCCCTCCTTACATTTCTCCACGTACCCTCCTGCTCTACCTCTCCACATCCATCTCAGCATACATGCACCATCCACCATCCTTTATCCATTCTTCTATCCACCCCATATTCATATTTCCATCAGTCTTTTTTTCATCCATCCATTCATCTATTATTTCATTCATTCACTTTTCTTCCTCCCATCCTCCCATTCCTCCTTTTATGTAACTCAGATCAAGGCAATCAAAATTCCAGCACAATGGAGGCAGATGACCTCTAGGCCCCACTGCTTACTAAAGGGCCCGTGGCAGTGGGGCCTTGCTTGCCAACCACCCGTGTTATTTATGCACCTAGTCCATATCCATCTGTCCATCCATCCATCCCATTTACTTGCTAAACAGCACTTATTGGTCACCATGTCCCAGGGATTGTGCAGTCCCTAATGTATGGTAAAAATGAAGAGACTCTGTTCTCATAATCACACAGCAATTTCCAGAAACCCCATAAAGGAGAGGAACCGGCTATCTTCAGACGCCGATGTCAGATTTCCACAGGCAGAAGGCTTTGGGAAGTGAAGGATTTCACCAGGCAGGTTATGTGTGGGTAGAGAGACTGCATACATAAATTGTTATCAAACTAGGACAGGTCTGGGGGGAAGGGTAGTCAAAATTAGGCTGGGGCAATTGACACACACCAGGACAGGCCTAGTAAACTGAGGCCTGTTCTCCTTCCAGTGAGCCAGGACTGAGAGAGTGAGCAGAGCTTCTGGGGAGAGAGAAAGATTAGAGGAAGAGAGACAAAAGGCTGTGGCTTGTGGGGAGGGGGGAGTTTGAAGATGATCAGGGGCCTGAGAGGACTGCGGGCTGGAAGGGTGTTGAGCCCTATATTTCCTTGTGTGGTGAGTCTGAGTCTTTCTCTCTCTCCCTCTCCCTCTCTTTCTTTCCCTGTGTATGGATATACATGTGGAGGCCATAGGGGGACATCAGGTCTCTTTCTGACGTTATAAGCTTTCCAAAGTACACGTCAATTAAATGATAACAGTATACAGCTACAATTCTGTTATAACTGTGCCCACAGTTCAGAATAAATAATTCCATTTCCTGTGCCTTCCCCATCACCCATTCCATTCCCTCTTGCTGCCTCCTGTGATGATGTTGGAAGCCACCAGCTTGCTAGAAAGAGGACAGATATCTAAGGTTCAGTCATGGAGCGGCTCCACCACCTCCCAGGGTCTCCTTCAAGAGCACATTCCTAGCATGGGTGCAACGCGCACCTTTAATAAACATGCCTGAGAGACGGTGAGACGGCTGGGGGTGAAGGTGCTTGTGCATCAGCCTGCAGACCTGAGTTTGATCCCTGGAACTCACATAAAGATGGAGGAAGAAAAGTGACTCCACCAGGTTGTTGCCTGGCCTCCACAAGCAGCCCATAGCAAAAGTGCCCCACATGTGTATCAAGTGGCAATGCACACACTAATGAAAGAAAAAAGTAATTTAAAATCATGGAGGCTGCTCTGGAGAATGAGGAAGGAAGATGGCAGGCTCAGAGCTTTTCTGTTGAACTCAGTGAGACCCTCTGTCAGAATAAAAGGGAAGCTTTGGATGTTGCTCAGTAGGTAGAACATATGCTGAGCACATAGAAGGCCCTGAATTCAGTCCCCAGCACTACATAAAAACCAGGTGTGGTGGTTGATGGCTGTAATCCTAACACCCATGAGGTAGGCAGGCAGACCAGTAGTTTAAGGTCATTCTTTCCTGTAGAGTGAGTTTGAAGCTACTTGGGATACATGTAAATAGAATTATATGGAAATAAAAAGTAAAAAAGATGGCTTGTGGATGTGGCTTAGTGGTGGACCACAGCCTCACAGTTTTGATCCCCATTAGGGGTGTGTGTGTGTGAGTGTGTGTGTGAATCATGGTGGCTGCAAAAACAGGGACAGCCTCTATGAATGTGAGACCTCGCTTTTCTCAACACACTTGGATTTTTTTTTTCCCACTGAAAGTCACATTTTTAGGGTTTTCCCAGGAGCCATGCCATTCCAAGATGCCACCAAAAGTCATTCTGGGAGAATCCACACTTCCTAGAATCCACTACCTCCTCTTCAATAAGGAACAGACTAGGATTTGTATTTCTTCAACAGTATGGAATATGGAAGGGTAGAAATCCTGTTCACGGACATGACAGAGCAACTGGAGAGGCTACCGTTCAGTCAGAGAAGCCCAACATGCTATTAACAGAGAACTGTCGGGAGAGAGTCCCGGCACACCTTTTCACAGAACACACTGAAACACACACAGGGCCTATTGGGGGAGGATTGCTGGCTGGTGAAAGAGACACTAGAGAAGAGAAAGAGCTGAGTGTGGAGGTTGCTGCAAGAGAGCAGCAGGCAAGGAGGTCCTGCAGGGACTACTGCTGAGAGATACGACCTGGGCTGGTTTGTAGTTGGGAGCCATCTCCCTTCCAGCTGTGGTTCCATCTGTGTCATTCCAGCCAAGCAAATAAGGACTGTTCTGATTGGTTGATGTTTGACTTTGGGTGGGTCTGAGTTTATAAGGCAGCAGCTCTGTGGTAACAGTGTTAGCTGACTTGATTGGCAGTACACAGTCACACCTTTCAGCTGTTTAAGGTTTGGCATGAAAGGAGCCAGTGTTTTCTTTTATGGTGCTTTTGGAGAATGCTGAGTGGACTTATGTGCTGGTGAAAATTCCAGTAAAGGACATGATCCTTTGTCATTTTCTCAGCCATGACCTTGTTTCTACACTTCGGACTCATAACTGTTTAAAGTGTTTGATACTTGATAAATATTTAAAGCCAGGTGTTTTGTCTATGTCTGTAATCCCAGAACTTGGAGAACTGCAGGCTAAAGAATCAGGAGTTCAGGGCAGCCTTAGTTATGTAACACAGAACAAAACAAAACAAATCAAGCAAATCAGCCCAGTGAGATAGTCGCCCAGAAATGCAAAGCTCCAGGCTCTCCACAGGATCCTGGCTTCCAATATATTTTAACTTGGAACAAAAGTGAAAGCCAGGAAGGTGGAGATGGGCCCTTAGGAGGCAGAGGCCACGTTCAGGGAAGGCGGTAGCACATTGTAAGGAAAACTAAAGTAGAGAGGGCCAATACTGGGAGGCACAAAGGCTTAGGCTGGGAGAGGCTCAGGAGACTGGGGAAGCTGGATGGTAAAGGGAGGCTATCCCAAGGAACACAATATGGAAAACCACATGGAAGCCCACTATCTCATAAACCATCTTTAGAAAGATCATTGATTGGAGGGGCAGTAGGACACAAGTGAAATGAAAGGAGAGCAGGGAATACTGGGAATTACAGTTCGATAAGGGATCAGAGTGAGTGGGAGAGATGAGAATCAGGTGCAAGTGTAGGCGAGTGACCAAAACTAAGGACGAATAAAAGAGGCTTATCTGGGTGTGGTGGCGCACGCCTTTAATCCTAGCACTCCAGAGGCAGAGGCAGGCGGATCTTTGTGAGTTCAAGGCCAGTCTGGTCTACAGAGTGAGTTCCAGGACAGCTGGGGCTACAGGGAGACCCTGTCTGGAAAAGGAAAAAAAAAAAAAAAAGAGGCTTATAGAAATCCACTAGTTAGTTAGAAGCTAACTTCAAATTTTAACTTAAAACTTCTAAATGGAATTGTCCTGCCTGGATGGAAAAGTCATTCCCAGAAGCCATGGATTCCTAAACGAATCCTAGGACAAAGCATGGTATATCTCCTAACAGGTTATTGTTCGGGAAGATAACAGAGATCTCAAAAAACCATGGGCTATTAACTCTGCCTGGATCAGCTGCTGTAAGTACATGTTAACAAGCTGTTTTTAAAAACACCACACACTGTGGCTGTAGGGACATGGAGAAACCAAGCTCTAATAGCCCAGACAACTTCCTGTCTGCTGGCTTCCTGTCTGTCTGCTGGCTTCCTGTCTGCTGGCTTGCTTTCACAGTGCTGGAAGGTGCTAGGCAGGCTGTGGAGGGCAGAAAAGACATATGGGCTGGTAGAAGAGATTTCCCAGGCACTGGACTCTAACTTCTGCAATGCACACCTGCCAGGCTTGATGAACCCAGTGTTGTAATCGTGGCATACTTGTATGACATAACTAACCTTTCTGATTGGATGAGGTCTGCCACACAGGGTAATTTCATGCCCAGGGTTGTGTTTCTGTTCTAAAGCCCATGGCTAGAGAGGTCATAGGATCTAGGGTAGAACCTACTGTTTTAATTTTTCTAATTGGGTATACTGTGAAACTGCCCTCTAGATACTTTTGGTTATACCCATGGACCCAGTCTACTCTCACATTTGGTCAGAGAAGCATCTTTTTGCAGAGTGGGAGTCTACAGACAGATGGGAACTCATCAAAGTGCCGAGAGCAAGGAACAAATCTCAGCCTGAATGAGATACATTTACCAACCACATCACCACCAAAGCCCAGGGAACATCAAGGAAGAAGAAGTGGGAAGAACGCAAGAGAGGGAGGGTGAGGAGGCGTGTTGTGTTTTCTGGACTGATAAGGCCGTTGTGCTCATGAACTCACTACACTAGACCTGCACATGACCAAGGCAGCGGAAGTTCTGCCACAGACGATATAGATGTTCTCCATGGTTCACTCCTTACTGAGGAGCTATTGGCAGTGGACAGTTACTTGGGAAGGAGAACCATTCAATCTGACAATGTGGCCTGCAGCAGAATTCCTGTGCTCAGTGGATGGCCCACACCCATACACAGGAGCATTAAGTGAACTTAGTGAATTATGATCAACAATTACAACAAAACAGCCTCTCAACCATCACCACAGTCACCAACCTCAAAGAAAAAAATGATTCATTTAAAAAGAGAATTTGAGGGGCTGGAGAGATGGCTCAGCAGTTAAGAGCACCGACTGCTCTTGTAGAGGACCTGGGTTTGATTCCCAGTACCCACATGGTGGCTAAGAACCGTCTGTAACTCTAGTTCTAGGGGAATCTGACACACTCTTCTGACCTCCATGGCACTGTACGACACGGGTGCACCAACCTACATGTAGACAGTACATTCATGCACATAAAAAAATTAAAAAAAAATAAAGAGAATTTGTATTCTCTTAGAAAAGGAGTTGGCTTATATCTGTCTTTATAAATAAAGTTTTATTGGGACAGCCATACTCATTTGCTTCTGTCTTCTGCCTGATTACTCAGGTTACAACAGCAGTATGTGCTCTGTTGGTGACTTCATGATGTTGTGTTAGCAAAAAACACTCAATAGAAATAATGTTTTTATATAAAATTTTTGTCTTTTTGTAAATCATCAATATGAGGTGAATTTTCTCTTCTGATACTGGTGGCAGGTGTGCAGTGTCCTCTTCTCACAAACAAACAAGCTATTTCAATAAAGTCCTATAAGGAAAAAGAGTAGGCTATCCTGAAAGACAATGATATTAAGAGCCCACACCAAGAAGATTGGGGAGGTGAGGGCTCTCACAGGGGGAGGCATATGGGTAGAGAGATGTCATATGTAATTCGTTGTCAAACTGTGGCAGGCCTAAGGGTGGAGATGTGATATTAAAAGTTAAACAAGGCCATTGACATAAACCAGAAGTGGTCAGGACGAACTGACCATGTTACAGGTCATGTTCCTGTGAACCAGAACTCAGAGCAGTGTTCCCTTGTGTGAAGAATCTGGACTCGTGTGTGTGTGTGTGTGTGTGTGTGTGTGTGTGTGTGTATGTGTGTGTGTGTGTGTGTTTTAGTGTACCTGGGTGAACATATATTTGGAGGCCAGAGCCTGACATCAGGTGTCTTCCAGATGTTATAAACATTCCAAAGTAGAAATGTCAGTTAAATGACACCATAACATTATACAGTCACAATTCTGTTATAAATATGCCAACAGTTCACAGTAAACAAATTCCATTTCCTGTGCCTGCCCTGCCCCTACCCTCTTTTCTTCCTGTTGTCTACACTTTGATGACTTGGAAGGCATGGACTTGGTGGGAAGAGGGCAGACACCTGTGCTTCAGTCATGGAGTGGCCTGACTGCCTCACGGCCCACTCCAGAAAACCTTCCTAGAGATCTTCAGTGCTACTTCCCAGATGCAGTGGCACTGCATGTTGAGAGATTGCCTGAGGTCCAGCAAGATGGCTCAGCAGGAGAGGCGATTACTCCACAGCCCTGGAGGCCTGGGTCTATCCTGGGAACCCCCATGAAGGTGGAAGGAGTGAGCTGACCTCACAAGTGTGTCCTCTGCCACGGGCACTGAGTACAAACTTGTCCACGTGCATACTTCATGTGCACAAATGTGTGCACACATGCGCATAATAACTACTAATAAAATGAATGAATTAATTAAAAATGTAAAAACCATGCTTGAAGCTGAGTCTGGTGGCTTCTCTGGAAGCTGAGGGAGAGAGATCATAAAGTTTAAGGCATTTCTGGCTAACTTCGTCTGAACCTATCTTAAAATAAAAAGTAGGCTTTGAATGTAGCTCAGTTGGGAGGGCACATGCCTAGAATGAACAAGGCCCGTGTTCAGACTCCAGTACCACACACACAGACACACACAGACACACACAGACACACACAGACACACACAGACACACACACACACACACACACACACACACACACACACACACACACACACAAAACCAAACCAAACCAAACCAAACAAACAAAAAACAGGCTTGGGACACATGCCAGTAATCCTGGCACTGGGAAAGCAGAGGCAGGAAGATCAGCAAATCCTGACTGGATGGTGTTTGACTGTGGCCAGGACTGAGTTTACAGGGCATCGTCTCTGTGGTTCCTGGTTCTGCTCATTTGATTGGCAGGGCTCCATCTTCCATCTGCTTATGGTCTGGTGGGAAAGAATCAGTGTTCTCTTGTATGGTGCTATTAGAGATGGTTCCTGGATTTATGCTGTGTACTGTTTCCTTTTGGAGTCTCATTCATAGTCTTCTCTCAACTGCTAGGACTCAGAAGAGTTAGAATTTCACTCTTGCAAAAAACCTACTAATCTGGGTGTTATTGCCTGCGGCAATAATCCACGAACTTGAAGAGATCAAAGGAGATGAATCAGGAGTTCCAGACCAGCCTGGGCTGTGCAATAAGACCCTGTATTATGAAACCAAATCAACTGAGTTTAGTAACTCAAACCTAAACAAAGTCATAGCTTGCCTCTCATTCGTGGACCCCAGCTTCAACTCATCTGTGTGTTTGACCCAGAGCACAAGTGAAATCCAGGAAGCTAGACAGGTGCCTTTAGGGGACACTTTTTGGAAGGATTGTAAGGCGGGACATTTTTCAGAGGGAACATTTTGTAGATTATGTGTAACAGGAAAGTTGAGAGGTAGAAGATGGAGAGGAGCATGTGCGTGAGCAGGTGGGGTGGGGAAGAACAGGAGAACTCAGCAGCTTCGGGGAGGGCTACCCCATGGAAGGGTATCTGAGAGGATCTCAGAAGCCCACTGCCTCACAGCCCAACTTAGTAATAGAACACGTGGGAAATGAAAGAAGAGCGGGGACTCCTGGGGGCTAAAAGGAGTGTGTGGATGCGTGGGAAGGAATGAATCAGAGAAGGGGCTGCTAGCCAGGGCTTCATAACCCAAAGTAAGGATGTATTAAAAGCCTTATGACAACCCACTAGTTAAAAAGCTAATTTCAAAATATAACTTAAAGTGTAGAATCTGAACTGAATTTCCTTGCACGGGTGGACAATGTCTCTCCTAGAAGACACAGGTGGTTAAGTAAATTGCATTATATTGTATGAGGTAGCTCCGAAACACTTGGTGGTTAGGGAGAGCACAGAGGTCTCCAGAATAGCACAGGCTATGCCACCACCATGGATCACCTACCATAATGGCATGGTAAAACCCTGTTGCTGACAGCAGCACATGCTTTGGCTACGGGACAAAGAGAAATCAATCTCAAACAGACCAGGAAGCTTCCTCCTGTCTGGCTTGTTTTCACAGTGCTGGAAGTGTTATGCAGGTTGCTGGGGGAGCAGATCAGTGTCTTCCCCAGTGCTGGACGCAAGAGGTGTCCCTGGGGACAATAGTGGCACGGAGGTGATAGGGGAAACTAACCACTTTCAGAATGGATGGGAGGGCAGCTAAAAGAAGGGAATGTCACACCTGAATCTGCAGTTCCGGTCAAAAAGCCTGTAACTCATGTTGTTTGTCTAAATTGCCATGCTCTCAAATTTCCTACTAAACGTCCATGTTTGTAACCATAGATCTGGGTTGCTTTCGACAGTCAGAGGAGCCTTCTTTTTGCAGTAGACAACAGCACATGGAGAGGTGCATAACTTGTCAAAGTGGGGACATCTCTATCAACTCCACCACTACAAAGATCCAGGAAACACTGAATAATGGAGGTGGAAAGATGACAACAGCCAGAAGATGAGGAGAGGTACTGGGAAATGCTGACAGACGTGCTCCTGAATTCATGAACTACAGCAGCCGCGGTTACAAGCAAAAGGTCTCCAGAGAATCCCGCCAGCTAAAACCGCAGCGCTGCAGAGGCGAATGACCTCCAGGACCTTACCGAGGAGCTATTGGTGGTTAGCAGTGATCATCAGAATAATCAACATGTCCTGAACGCCATGGTTTGGAATACTGTGGTTTTCTTTTTTTAAATTTTGTATTCCAAAATATGCACATATACACTCTACACATAAGTCAAAATTACGAATTCTGAAAATAAACTATAGGTTGGGAATACCGTGGTTTTCCCTTCCCCATCTAATCCTGTACGCAAATGCCCATCTGTGTCTCCCGTTGCTACGTCATCTGCATTCTGTCTATACCAGAGTTAACATTTAACACTTTATGATGTGTCACAGGACTACTCTTACACGTTTTGATTCTGTCTATACCAGAGTTAACATTTAACACTTTATGATGTGTCACAGGACTACTCTTACACGTTTTGAGGATTTCCAGCATTCTGCTAACCATCAAAGGTACTGGTACTATTCTAATACAAGACTGAGAAGTCCCTTGAGGCCTGGCATCTTTCTGATCAAGTAGCACTTCTGGGGCTGGCTGAGGCTACTCTTCAGTTCCTGTTTGGACCAATGTTCATGACATCAGGTCATAACATAAAAAAAATAAGGTCAAGGTAACTTCAGAGTGGAGGCTTGCCCAGGGACCTAGACAGTGGGGCAGGAGCATTTCCTTCTTTACCCATGAAGCCAAGCTTGCTTTCGTCACCACTCAATTAGCATACAGAAAAATTTCAGTCTCCAGCATGTTCAACTCCTTCTTGGTCACAACCTCTCACAGAACGATTTGCACATTCCTAATGGAGTCCTTTAAATCCTTGCATTCATCTTTTCTTCCTTCCATTTCTCCCACCATTCATCGGTTCTATCACCCACCCTTCCATCCTTTTATCCACTTATCTCTCCATCCATTGTCCATCATCCATCCATCCATCCATCCATTCTTCCTTCCTTCCTTCCTTCCTTCCACCCACCCATTTGTCCTTCATGTCTTCCTTTTTCCTTGCATCCATCTCACCATCCATCCATGCATCCATTCACACGTCAAATCATCCTCCCATCCACCCATCCCCTTGCCCACTTATCAAACAAGTATTTATTGGTCACCATGTCCCAGTACTGTTTGAGTCCTAGAATACATAGAAAACAAAGCAGATTCTCTGCTCATAACAAACAGCGGTGTCAAAGGAGCCCCATGAGGGAAGGGAGCAGGCTACCTGGGAGAGAACTGAGGACAAGAGTCCACATAGAGAAGGTTTAGGATGCCATGTGCCTCACGAGGGAAATGACATAAGAGAATAAACACGACCTTCATTATCTATTGGGAACATGGGACAAGGCTGAGGCCCAGGAAGGCACTATTCAAAATTATGCTAGGGTAGTTGACACAAGCCCATTCTGGTCCTGGAGATCCGAGGCATGGTCGTCCCATAAGCCAGAACTCAGTGGATGAACAGAGAGAGTTGGGGGATGGCGAAGGAGGAAGAAAGTTGACAGGGAATTCTGTGGGGTGTTTGCCACAGCGAGTTTGGGAGCTGGGGGTTAAAGGAGAGGTAGTCTGACTGGAATAGGGATGTGAGAAGATTGAGGGGCAGCGCTTTCTATTGTGGTGAGTGTAAGACTGTGTGCGTGCATGTGCGTGTGTGTGTGTGTGTGTGTGTGTGTGTGTACATGTACCTGTGTGAATACACATGTGGAGGTCAGAGGTTGACATCTGGTGTCTTTCCAAAGATATAAACATTCCAAAGTAGACATGTCAATTAAACGACACCATAACATTATACAGTTACTTTTCTGTTATATGTGTGCCAACAGTTAACAAAAATTCCATCGTGTGCACCTTGCCTGCCCTCCCATCTAATCCTAATGGGGATTAGCTCCTGCCGCCTACATTGTGGTGACTTTGGGAGGCCCTGGCTTAGTGGAAAGAGCGCCAATGCAGAAGGTTCCCTCGCCTCCTAGGCACACGTCCCAGAAAACATTCCTGAGACACTTTGCTGTTCATCCCCAGAGGTAATGCACCTTTAGAAACATGTTTGAGAGCCAACAAGGTGGCTCAGCTAGAACGACCCTTGTTCCACAAGCCTAGGAGCCTGAGCTTGACCCTCCAAAGCCACAGAAAAGCAGAAAAGGGGAATTAACTCCACAAAATTGTCACCTGCCTTCTACATCCATGCCAGAACAAGCATGTCCCCCATAGAAATCACATGCATGTGTACACACTAGTAATGAATTAAAAAATGTTAAAACTGAGCAAGCCAGTAAAGCCGTGTTCCTCCATGGCCTGTGCCTCAGCTCCTGCCTCCAGGTTCCTGCCCTGAGTTCCTGCCTTGGGCTCCCTAAGTGATGAACTGTGACCCAGGAGATGTAAGGTGCATAAACCCTTTCCTCCCCAAGTTGGTGTCAGTCAGAGTGTTTTGTCACAGCAATGGAAGACAAACTAGAACATAAATTGATACCAGAGAGTGGGCTATTGCTGTGACAGACCTGACCTTGGTGTTTTGGGGAAGGATTGTGGAAGCATTTGGAACTTTGGGCTAGAAAAAATCATTGAGTGCCCTAAGGTCGTGGCTGTGGAACTTGGAACAGTTTTGCTGAAAAAGTTGTAGAAGATGGAGGCCTGGCTTGTGAAGTTTGTAGTTTCAAAGGGACGCAGAGATCATCAGGACTGTTTAATCTATGGGCTCTGGTTAGCTGAGGCTGAAAAATAAGCTGTAAGTAACAAGAGACCAGAACCTGAAGTGAAATCTTTGCTTTACTGGGACAATTGATGCTGGTTAGCTGGGGCTGAAAAATCAGCTGTAAGTAACAAGAGACCAGCATCACTGTGGTGAAATCTTCTGGGAAGAATTTCTTCAGGGTCAGCTCACAGAAGCTGTGATCCAGAAGGGGCCCGAGCCTCTATGTCAAGCCAGAAGCAGGACTTGGTAATGTGTAAGAGTCTCCTATATGGTTCCAGTGTTGAAAGCATGAAGGAGTCACAGAGAGCAGCTGAGGCCTGGCACTATGGGAGGCCAGGAAAGGCCACTGGTCAGAATGCAGCCTTGGTTGCAGTGAAGACCCCAGGATTCCAGGGGTCAGGAAGAGAAGCTGAGATTTTGCATCAGGAGAGGTCAGAAGCGACCTCAGTTTCAGTGGCGACCCCAGCTTTTTGGAGATGCCGGGACGGTGGGAGGACCACCAAGAGCAGCGGCAGGTGTGGAATGGAGTCAGCCTGGGCCTTTGAGATGAGCTGTGTGTGCCACGGACAGCAGAGTCAGAGAGGGGGAGCTGCCGAAACCCTTTGGAGCCCAGAAGATTGTGAGTGAGTCCCAGGTGTCCAGCCTTGAGCTACTTGCTGGACTTAGGTTTTGTTTGAGGGTGCCTGATTCTTCCCTTTGAAATAAGACAGTACTTGTTTTGGATTTTACAGCAGCCCACAGTTAAGAGACTTTTAATAACCTGTGAACTTTTAAGTGTTTGGACATTTTAAGGACTGTGGGGCTTTTAAGGTTGTACTGTCTTAGGTTGTGATTAATGTTAACATCATACCTTGGGGACGAGAACTGGAAAGGTGGTGGTTTAATAGTAATATGTTTTGTGTGTCAAGTTGACAAGGGGTCAATTGTGCTGGATAGCTTTAGTGTCAACTTGACACACCTGGGTTGAGGGAGCCTCAATTGGGGAATTGGCTCCATTGGATTGGCCTGTGGTCACATCTGTGGAGTATTGTCTTGATGGTCGAGCAATGTGGGAGGGCCCAGCCCACAATGAGTGGTGCCACCTTGGGCAGGTTGTTGTGTACTGTATAAGAAGGCAGGCTGAGCAAGGGCATGAGCCAGGGGAGCAAGCCAGTGAACAGCATTCCCCATGGCCTGTGCTTCAGCTCCTGCCTCCAGGTTCCTGCCCTGAGTTCCTGCCTTGGGCTCCCTAAGTGATGAACTGTGACCCAGGAGATGTAAGGTGAATAAACCCTTTCTTACCCCCCGAAAAAAAGAAAAAAAAAATTAAAACCATGTTTAAACCTGGGCCTGGAAGCCTCTGGTGGGCTGAGTCAGGAGAATCAAAAGTTTGGGGCATTTTTGGTGAACTAGATAGACATTGTTTAATATAAAAAGCAGGTTTTGATTTAGCTAAACTGATAGAGCCTATTCCTGGCATGTGCAAGGCCCTGTGTTCTGTCCCTAGTGCCGTCAGCACAAGGGAAGCAAGAGGGTCAGGAGTTCAAGGCCTTCACTGGCTGCACAGTCAGTTTGAAGTCATTCTGGGGTGCCTGAGACCCTGTTTGAACAAATTTAATAAAAAAGTACAAAGAGGTCTTGGGGCTGAATCTCAGTGGTAGAGCACACGTCTTGAACAAGCAAGACCGTAAGTTCAGTCCCCAGTAAGGGGTGTGTGGGAAACAGGACAGCAGCACCCTGACAACAGTGATGCTCTATCGGGGCTCACTTTCCCACCCTCATTTGCATTTTCTTTGTACTGAAACTCACATTGCTCAGTGTTTCTCCAGGGGACCTTCAGTTCCAATGTGGCCATCAGAAGGAACGTGGAGTTGGCCGACCTCCCCCCCCACTTCTTCCTGTTCACGGCTGACCTCCCCCCACCCATTTCTTCCTGTTCACGGCTGACCTCCCCCCCCCACTTCTTCCTGTTCACGGCTGACCTCCCCCCACCCATTTCTTCCTGTTCACCGACACAGAGACACCATCTGGATTTCCGAAAAGACACTGAAGGTGGGAACAGAAGAAACTCTGTTCATGGGCAGAACAATTTGGACAGAGGACCATTCAGTGAGAAAGCCCAGCACAGCACTCCACAGAGAACTGTCAGAGAGAGAGCCCCACATGCCTTTTCTCAGAAAACACGAGACCATGCATAAGCTGGTATTGGTGGAGGACTGGTGGGGGTGAAGGAATTTACACTAGACAACCAGAGTGGAGAAATACCCGAGTACTCGGGACAGAGCAGGAGAGTAATAGGTGAGGGGGTCAGGAAAGAATGACCTTCCTGCCACGAAACTTGCTGGATTGTTTCCCACCATGCAATGCCAGCCAAGCAAACAAGGACAATCCCCATTAGCTGATGCCTGGCTCTCAGGGGAACTGATTTACAGGCCAGCAGCACTGCTATGATAGAGTTGGCTAATGTGATTGGCAGGGCTCGGTCAGATCTTCCTTTCTTCAAGCGTGGTGTGAAAGGAGTCAGTGTTTTCTTTCATAGTGTTTTGGGGGTTTCCCTAGACTCATCTTGTATTGGGGAAAGTTCATGAGAAGGTCTTGTTTCCTTTTCGTTCTCAGCCATGGTCCTCTCTCAGCTGCTAGGACTCAGAAGTGAATGATTTGATACTTGATGAATTTTCAAAGCCAGGTGATGTTGTTTATGTCTATAATCCCAGAAGTTGGGGAAGTAGAGGCAGAAGAATCAAGAGTTCCAGTGTTGGCAGGAAGAGTGTGCAGATGGAGGATGTATTAGTCACTTTTCTGTTGCTGTGATAAAAACATCCATGACAAGGAACTTTCTAAAAGAAGAGTTATATTTGAGCTTACGATTGACAGTTCCAGGGAATTAGAGTCCATTGTGGTGGGAGGCATGGCGGCTGGAGCTGGAGCAGCAGCCGAGAGTCACATCTCGCAGTGAGCACAGGAAGCAGAGAGAGAGAGAGACTAGAGATGGCAAGACTTGTTAAACTCACTAGATCCACCCCCAATGACATACTTCCTCCAGCATGGCCACACCTTCTAAGACCTACAAGAACAGTGCCACCAACTGGGGATAAAATGTGTGAATACTTAAAGCCTATGGGGGGACAGTCTCATTCAAACCAGCACACTGAGGAAACTAATCTCCCCCTCCCAGTGGAGCTATGTCCCTCGGGCCCAACAATTGTTGCCTCTAGACCTGTAACTGATGGTAAGGCTAAGCAAGCCCCTAAAATGAGATAGAAAGTGTGGTCCAGAGGAGGTGGCCTACACCACTAAAGAAATTATGAGTTTGTGGATTCATTCGGCAGAAGCCTAAGGAAATATGTGTGGGAATGGATTTTAAGGGTGGGGGATAATGGTGGAAGGAATATAAATTGGATCACACTGAGTTTATCGATATGAGCCCACTGATAGAGATTCTGGGTTTAACATGAATCAAGATGGTTAAAAAAGGTGTTAAAAGTTTATTTTGAATGGTTGGCTGACATATTTATTAAAACATGGTCTACTAACAGTGAGTTAGAGATGCCGGATATTCCTTGGCTTAGTATTGATAAGGGATTGTGAGGGTCAGGCAATGGCATGCTCGAGTGGATTCGAAGTGTAAAACCACATTCTCCAATGATGAGGACAGAGGACATGCTTTCACTGAGTTTATAAGATGGAAAGTACTGAGAGAGACACAGAACATTTGAAGAACTTTGTTTTTTCTCTCTATTTCTTACCAGATCTTACAGTTAGAGAAGTTGTTGCTCGCTTGCATAAATTAAATGTATGTGTAATATGTTTAACAGACCTCAGGGTAAGGCGTCAGGTGGCAGCACTAAATCCCAAAGGCCAGATGAGCTTAGTATCATAGTTATCATAATGGGTGGCAAAGGCAAAACAATGCCTATAAGGGCATGACCCGAAATGATCGTTTGGAACTGGCTAATTAATCATGATGGCGTTCCCAGGAACCAAATACATAAGAAGCCTACAAGTTTTTATTTGGATCTGTATAAGCAGAAAAGCTCTAGAACAAATGACAGGAAGTCAACATTGGATTTCAGCAGTAGCAAATCCATCTAGTTAACCAGTTTCCAGACTTGAACAGTTCACAGACCCAGAACCCCTTGAATGAAGGGGTGGCTGGGTCCGATGAGGAAGGACCTTGTCACAATACCAAAGAGTTATGCTGTTTGCCTTCCTCCTGTCCTTCCCCAGAGGGACCGTGAGCTTTTACTAGGGTAACTGTACACTGGGAAAAGGAAATAATCAGACTTTCTAGGCCTATTGCGATACTGGTTCTGAGTTGACACTGTCCCAGGAGACCCTAAAAAGCATTGTGGCCCGTCTGGTTAAAGTAGGGGCCTATGGAGGTCAGGTGATAAATGGAGTTTTGGCTGAAGTCCGACTCACAGTGGGCCCAGTGGGTCCCAGAACTCATTCCTTTTATTTCCCCAGTCCCAGAATGTATTATTGGGATAATATAATTAGAAATTGGCAGAATCCCCACATTGGTTCCCTGACCTGTGGAGTGAGGTTATTATGGTTGGAAAGGCCAAATGGAAACATTGGGGTTTACCTCTACCAGGGAAAATAGTGAACCAAAACAGTATCTATCCCTGGAGGGATTGCAGAATATAGTGCCACATCAAGATTTGAAAGATCAGGGGTGTGATTCCTACCACATCTCCATTTAACTCTCCAATTTGGCTGTGCAAAAGACAGATGGATCAGAGAATGACATTGACTATCGAAAACTCAACCAAGTAGTGACAACCAATTGCAACTGCAGTACCAGATGTGGTGTCCTTACTAGCAGAATTAATATGTCTCCTGTTACCTGGTATGCAGCTATGATCTGGCCAATGCTTTCTTCTCAATACCGGTTCATAAGGACCACCAGAAGCAATTTGCTTTCAGCTGGGCAAGGCCAACAGTATACCTTTACTGTTCTTACCTCAGGGTATGTTAACTTCTCAGCTTGTGCCATACTTAGTTAGAAGGAATCTTGATTGCCTGACTCTTCCCAAAATATCACACTGGTACACTATATTGATGATGTTATGCTGATGGACCCAGTGAACAGGAGGTAGCAGCTGTCTAGACTTGTTGGTAAAGCATATGTGATGAGAGGATGGGAAATAAATCCAACTAAAATTCAAGGGCCATCTACCTCAGTGAAGTTTTAGGAGTTCAGTGGTGTGGAACATGCAGAGACATTCCTTCTAAGGTAAAGAATAAGTTGTTGCCACCTGGCCCCTCCCTCCACCAAGAAGAAGCACACAAGTTTAGTGGGCCTTTTTGGATTCGGGAGGCAGCACATTCCTCATCTGGGTGTGTTACCACATACCCATATATCAGGTGACTTGGAAGGCAGAAACTTTGGTGGGGCTTGGAAAAGGCTCTTCAATAGGTCCGGGCTGCAGTGCAGGCTGCTCTGCCCCTAGGCCATATGATCCAGCAGACCCAAGTGTGCTTGAGGTATCAGTGGCAGATAGAGATGCTGTCTGGAGTCTGTGGACAGGCTCCCATAGGGGAATCACAGCGGAGGCCCTTGGGATTTTGGAGTAAGGCTCTACCTTCATCTGCAAACAACTACTTTCTCCTTTTGAGAGACAGCTCTAGCCTGCTATTGGGCCTTAGTGGAAACTAACGTTTGACAATGGGCCACCAAGTCAACCATGCGACCTGAACTGCCCATCATGAGCTGGGTGTTATCTGACCCACAAGACCATAAAGTAGGACGTGCCGCAACAGTCCATTATCAAATGGAAGTGTACATACATGACAGGGCCCGGGCAGGCCCTGAAGGCACACGCAATGTGTGTACATGAAGAAGTTGGCCCAAATGCCTATGGTTCCCATCCTGTTACAATGCCTTCCTGTGCTTAAGAATGCACCTATGGCTTCATGGGGGTTTGCCCTATGATCAGTTGACTGAGGAAGAGAAGAGACTAGGGCCTGGTTTACTGAGGGTTCTGCATGCTATGCAGGCACCACCCAGAGGTGGACAGCGGCAGCATTACAGCCTATTTCCGAAACAACCCTAAAGGACACTGGTGAAGGAAAGTCTTCACAGTGGCAGAACTTTGGGCAATACACATGGTTGTGCATTTTGCCTGGAAGGAGAAATGGCCAAAGGTTTGATTATATACTGATTATGGGCTGTAGCCAATGGTTTTGGCTGGATGGTCAGGGACTTGGAAGGAGCATGACTGGAAAATTTATGAGAAAGACATTTGGGGAAGAAGTATGTGATAGAGCTCTCTGAATGGTCAAAGGATGTACAGATACTTGTGTCTCATGTAAATGCTATCAAAAGGTGATCTCAACAGAGGATAAGTTTAATAATCAAGTAGATTGGATGACTCATTCTGTGATAGAGTCAGCCCTTTCTCCAGCTATCCCTGTTTTGCTCAATGGGCCCATGAACAAAGTGGTCATGGTGGCAGAGTGGAGGTTATGCATGGGCTTGAAGCATGGACTTCCACTCACCAAGGCTGATCTAGCTAAGCTGCTGCCGAGTGCCAGATTTGCCAATAGCAGAGACCAACATTGAACCCCGGCCCGATATGGTGCTATTCCCTGGTGACCAGCCAGCAACCTGGTTGCAGGTTGACTACATTGGACGCACTTCCATCATGGAGGGGACAGCGTTTTGTCCTTACAGGATAGAACTATCTGGTTATGGGTTTGCCTTTCCTGCATGTAATGCTCTGCCAAAACACCATCCAGGGACTTACACAATGCCTTATCAACTGTCATGGTATTCTCACAGCATCACTTCTGACCAAGGAACTCAACTCACTTACACAGCCAAAGAAGTGCAACAGTGAGCCCATGGTCAGGGTATCCACTGTCTTACATGTTCCACCACCGCAGAAGCAGCTGGTTTGATAGAAGATGGAAGGGCCTCTTGAAGACACAGTTACAGTGCGCAATTAGGTAGCAATACCCTGGGGGCTGGGGCAAGGTTCTCCAGCAGGCAGTATATGCTTGAATCGCCCCACTATATGGTATGTTTCTCCTTAGCCAGAATTTATGGGTCCAGGAACCAAGGGGTGGAAGTGGGAGTGATTCCACTACTATCACCCCTAGTGACCCAGTAGGAAAATTTTTGCTCCTGTACCCACGCCTTGCGTTCTGCGGGTCTAGATGTTTGGCTCAAAGGGGGGAGTGCTTTTGCCAGGAAGATACAGCAAACGTTCCATTGAACGGAAGATAAGACTTGTCCCCCGGGCCACTTTGGGCTTCTACTGACTGCCCTTAAGCCAACAGGCTAAGGAAGGAATAACAGGTGAGGAGGATTGATTGATCCAGACTACCAGGGGAAATTGGACTTTTTCTCCACAATGGGGGCAAGGAAGATGTATGTCTGGAAGGCAGGAGATCTGTAGGGCCGCCTTCTGGTGCTACCAGGTCCTAATGATTAAGTCAATGGGAAATCTCAACAACTAAACACAGACAGGACAATAAATGGCCGACCCTTCAGGATGAAGGTATATGGGTCACTCCTCCTAGGGAATTAGAGTCCCATGTGGCAGAAGGCATGGCAGCTGGAGCTGGGGCAGAAAGCCAAGG